>SJYV01018272.1:0-18931 GCA_006410875.1 Neotragus pygmaeus | reverse complement strand
GTCTAGTCAAGGCTATGGTTTTTCCAGTGGTCATGTATGAATGTGAGAGTTTGACTGTGAAGAAAGCTGAGCACCGAAGAACTGATGCTTTTGAACTGTGGTGTTGGAAAAGACTTTTGAGAGTCCCTTGGACTGCAAGGAAATCCACCCAGTCCATTCTAAAAGAGATCAGTCCTGGGTTTTCATTGGAAGGACTGATGCTAAAGCTGAAACTCCAGTACTCTGGCCACTTCATGCCAAGTAGNTGGTGTTGGAAAAGACTTTTGAGAGTCCCTTGGACTGCAAGGAAATCCACCCAGTCCATTCTAAAAGAGATCAGTCCTGGGTTTTCATTGGAAGGACTGATGCTAAAGCTGAAACTCCAGTACTCTGGCCACTTCATGCCAAGTAGTGACTCATTGGAAAAGACTCTGATGCTGAGAGGGATTGGGGGCAGGAGGAGAAGGGAACGACAGAGGATGAGATGGCTGGATGGCATCACCGACTCAATGGACCTGAGTTTGAGTGAACTCCGGGAGTATGCAGGCCTGGTGTGCTGCAATTCATGAGGTTGTAAAGTCGGACACGACTGAGCGACTCTACTGAACTGAATCATTACACTTAAGCAAGCTGCCATTATAGCAGCCCTGATACTCAATCTTATTTTTCTTTTCTCTCTTAACTGTTTCGTTCCAGCAGTTGTCTTATTTATCATCTAAGCATCAGTCCCTAACTCTCTGCAGGACTCTTCGTTTTAGTACACAAACCTACTGTGGTATCATCCATCTTAGAAAAAAATAATGCATCTTTATTTCACAATTCCCATTTCTCTACCCTTACACTTAGCTGTATATATAAGAAGTCTATACTCTATGGATTTCCTTTCTCACTTTCCATTCTAACTCTAGTCCACTCTAACTGGACTAGAGCTCTCATAACATAGGTGAAAAGTCTTTTAAAGAAAATAACCCAGAGTCTTACCACATCAGTGTTCAGGTCTCTAAACTTGTCTTATTATACATCTCAATAGTAATTAAAACGTGACATTTTCCTCTTTCTCGAAAGTTTCCCTTTTGTAAACTTCCATGACATGACACTAATCTGTTTTTCTGTCGTTCTTTCTGGTAATTCTCGCTTTGGTTTATCTAATCTTTGCTAGGTGAGATTTTTGTACGTTCAGGTAACCTGGGCTTTTTCCCCTGCAGTTCTCTTCTCTTATGCTTTATTATTTCTATAAGCCATTGCTTAGTTTACAGCTCTGTATGTCATACATTGATGATTCTCAGATTGGTATACTGAGCCTGAACCTTATCTCTTAAAATCATACTCAACGTCCACTGCCTTATTGAGGTCTCCACATGTATGAAGATTATGCTTCCAAACGTAATAAGGAAATACTAGAAGAGGTAAGGTTGGGAATGTATTTTAGAGGTACATCCTTGCTATCAGTAAGTGTTGTTGGCTATATATCTAAACTAGATTCCCAATCTTACCTTTTCTAACATTTTCACTGCTACAGTTGTTGATCAAGCAACCATCATCTTGTCTGGACACAATCTCCTGCTTGGTTTCTCTGTCTTCTCTCTGAACCTCCTACAAGTCATAACTGATTCTTCTAAAATAGACAACAAATAATTTGATTTCTCTGACTAAAATCTTCCAGTTGTGCTTATTTCAGTTAGAATGAACTCTAAACATGTCAGGTTCTACTTGATTTTGTCTATGGCTCTAAAATCATATCCCTCCATTGTCCTCTTTATTCTCTGCATTTTTAATTTTTTCATTCCTGAGGCTTCTGCCATTGATTTTCCTTGGAATGTTTATCCCCCAGATGTGTTCATGGTTATCCCCATTCATCCTTAATGACAAAACTCAAATGTCCTCTGATCACCCTCAAATACATAGCTAGTCCATCTACCACATTGTTTGCTTGATCCCTAAAATCATTTAGTAACTAAAATTGTTTGCTTATTATATTTGTATGTGTGTCTATTGTCCCTAGATCCCCAAATCTGTAAACTAATTGAAGACAAGAAATCTATTTTTATTCAATAATTTTTTGTTTGTTTGTTTTTAAATCAGTGCCTGGTAGCACATACTAAATGTTCAATAAATTTAGTTGCTTGACTGACTCGAACAAAATAGATTAATTATTCATGGTATTTTTTATTAAAAATTCTGTTGTTACTCACAAACTGCCAGATAAAATATTAATTGCCTTTCCTTGTTGGTACTTACCTAGTTTTCCTTACACTAAAGCATGCTCTGATAATTTTCTTTTGTGAATATTTTATTCATGCAGTGCCAGTTTCATGACAAAATTCAGTGCTTTAAAACAGTAGAATTTCATGAGGAAGACAGAAGGCTATGTATATTTACATATAGATCTCAGAACCAGCACCCTAGAATCCAATACAAGCTTAACAATGGCTTGTTTTATGAGGATGGAAGTTACTTTGTCTTCCTATAACTATTTCTCCTCTACTCAATAATATAGACTTAATATCATCCAGTTTCCAAGCTCACAGAAAGAGATGATTGAGGATTAATTAAAGAGTGTCTATAAGATTCTTTGATTTTATTTTAAAATGTGTCATTTAATTGGTAAAAGATGATTTGCACATTACTGTAATTAAGAACATTTTTCATCACTTACCAGCTAGTTTACATTGTCAATATTGAAGAATAATAAATACCACTGGTGTACCAAGAATAGAGAGGTTGGAACAGTGAGCTCCGGGTGCAGGCAATAAGTAAAAGCACAGTCTATAGAAAATTTTTTAAAATAATAATAAAACTGGCTAAAAGTTAGCCAATTTTAAACTATCAATTTGTGTCAGGAATTAAACAATATCAGTGATAGAATATTTTTCCCAGAAAAAAAGATCTAACTTTAAACAATTGCCAATGTTATTGCATAATTTTAGCATATTTTATACCTAATACTTTAATAAGTATTATAATCCTAATGGAAGTTAATTTGGAAAACTCCTAATTACACAGTAGGACACAGCTACACCTATTCATTTTGAAAGTCAAATCATATTGGCTTTGAATTATTCTAGCTCCCTTCAGGGGCAGTTTGAATATACTCCACAGGGTTACATATTCCTGCATTTAAATAATAAATTGGAATAAGCAATAGTACTATGGAATTGTGAGTAGAAAAGAAAATAATTTGTTTCTCCAGATCTGTTCTCTGTGAGTGCTTCGAGATTTTGTGCTCTGTATTTTTCAACTGTGAAGACAAAGCCACTAGAATAGAGCTTGGAAAAAAACAAAAAAAAAATGGACCGTTATTTATAATTTCTGTAATTTATAGTAAAATGAATTTTTATTAATGTCTGTCAGAGTTATATTTTTCTTTTCTTATTAGTTTTTTCTAACTATTAGTTTTCTTATAAATAGTTTCTAACTATACATGTATGTTTTCTTTCAGGTGAAAGAAATTTAGTAGTTAAATTTAGTAAAAATGCATGAATGAAGATAGATTGACAAGTCTAGTTATCTGCCAGTTAAACAATGAATGAAGATAGATTGACAAGTCTAGTTATCTGCCAATTGAACATGGATATGCAAAGTTATTGCCAATATTATGGAAGTTAAGGCTAGAGAAGTAAAATTCTAATGATATTATTAATTACTGCTGCTGCTGCTGCTAAGTCACTTCAGTCGTGTCCGACTCTGTGTGACCCCACAGACAGCACCAACCAGGCTCCCCTGTCTCTAGGATTCTCCAGGCAAGAACACTGGAGTGGGTTGCCATTTCCTTCTCCAATGCAAGAAAGTGAAAAGTGAAAGGGAAGTCACTCAGTCGTGTCCGACTCTTTGTGACCCCATGGACCGAAGCCTACCAGGCTCCCCTGTCCATGGGATTTTCCAGGTAAGAGTACTGGAGTGAGGTGCCATCGCCTTCTCCGATGGAATAATATTTGAACAACTGAATCCTTGTTCAAAACTCAATCTAATTAAATTGTGTTAGTCATTACTTTTTTGTAATTCAATTTTTTATGATAATTTTATAAACAATTCAGTAAGAGAATATTTTAATCTGTTTCTTTTTGGCCATCATTATTATTTGTTTTATGATTATTATAGAAAAAAATTTTAAATAGAGAAATGATATAAAATGTGAACCTCCTTAGATATTTGATAATCTAACTTTGCTACCAACAAACACAAAAGATTCATACTTAATGTCACTCTTTCTTTGCAGTTTTACCAAATTCATACACCTTTGTTTTCTTGCTAATGGCCAATTTTTAGTTTTTAAGTCCAGAGGAAAAAAATCATTTTACTTCAATACATTATTATTAATCAATGTCTTACACTTGCAGTAAACTGAGAATAAATACCTGTGTATAAAAGCAAAGACTAGTTCCCTTTTTTCCCTTCATCTTTAACTTTAATGAATATTAATTTTAAACATCCAAATAATGATTTCATTCATTTATCATATTCTAAGTTACTTTTTCTTCTTTTTTTTTTAAACTTACATAAGTTTTCTACTAAATGACAAATCTCCTCAAGTATTTGAACCTATGGCTTGATCTGATCTGATCAGTTTTAGAGTCTAGAATTTGCATGCCTATAGAAAGATTTGCAATAAGTACAAACAAGTGCTGATCAAAATGTCATTTTAGAATAAATGTTATAAACAACAAACAATAAGAACAATAAAATAATTACCCTAGATACTAGAAATTACCTATGATAAATTGATATATCTTCTATATTGTTATCTAAAATTATTTATTCTTCAAGGGATATTGCCAGCTATTTGCTATTTGCTTATTTATGTGAACATTTGATTTTGCAACATATTGTAAAACTTAACTATTTTTTTTTCCTCATTCTACTCTTGTAGAGAAAAAAACAATCTTTTCTCACTGGGGGAAAGAGTTGACTCTCTAATACTTTGTTTTGCCTGAGTCAATGTATTGGAAAAGTCTATTATGCATCCTTCTGTTTAATAAGGGGAGAAAGAGAGAAAAAACAGTGCATTTGCACTGTGAGCAAGTTGATAGAGGTAGCTCACTAGGTATCTGAACTAGATGAATGAACATGGCCTGCATGATACCTTTCAAGGTCAGTTGTGTTAGTCTCCTTGTTCTCTCTTTTTTTGAGCACTGTAACACCTTATCAAGTTATATATAGGATGAATTCCTCAAGAAAGAGAAAGCTGCCAAAAGCATGCCTGTGTAATTCCACTCACTTCTTTTTCCCCATCTCCATGTACCTCAAGGAAAAATTTGATTAGTTTTGGACTTGGGAGGCTCCCAGCAAGAAACAGATGGAGCCCTCAAGTACAGATAATTTGAAGACTATTTGTGAAGGGGACTACTGACAAAGGGATTGTTTAAAAATGTAAAGGTTTAATGTAACAATCCAAATGGATATTGGTTATATTTAAACTCAAGAGGATATAATTATTTATATATTTAATATTTTATATGTAGAATATATGAAATCAAGAATCTTTAACTTGCCAAGTGATTTTGATTTCAGGAAATGATTTAGCAAAGGGTTCCTTTAGAAAAATATGAATGATTATTTCTCAACCTCCGAGGTTTAACATAAGTTAATGAGGTAATCTATGTATGAATTTCTTTGAAACTATAATGGTTTATATTCAAGGTGAAGATGATAATGTGGCAGATTTGTACTATTACTTTAAATATAATGGTTTTTAAAGAAAAATATTGGTCCACACACAATATGGAGGAATACACATTTTGTAACAAGAAGAATAACAAGATTGCTACTTTTCATTTACAAAAATCAGTCATAAACATTTTTTAAAAGTTAGATTATGTTTGGATAGGACTTTTTCAAGGACTCTTTTCATTATTTTTATGGAATAATAAATATTCTTTGTTCTAGATTAACTCTCTTTGCCTGATATGTGGATAATACAGGCAACAAACTGGCTATTTTTTCTTGACAAGAATTTAAGTCATCAGTCTGTTAATGCATATAGTTCTCCAGATCAATTGGGGTTGAACTAAATCAGTCAATCACCGATATAAGTCTCTCAAAATATATTTTGTCATGTGAGACAGCAAACTACATGTCACGCAAACTGCCCCATATAATTCCAGGGAGCATGTTCATGTTCTCAAATATTATCATGGAGGCAGCCCAGGTTTTACTTTGTATGTCTCAACCCAGTAAGAAATTTGACTGCACAGTCAGTGCAATACTGTACAAGCAGGGGGTAGGAATTTCACTTAAAATGCAGGGAGTTGTCAATGAAAACTCAAGGGGTGGTCAGATACCCACAGTGTATCAGGGCAAAGCTGAACGGTTCTTGGAAATGAAATCCACCTCTGAGGTGTAGTGTCATATATTGATATTATTTTCTATTTTTATGATGAAGAAAGAGCTCTTCCCTCCTGTTCTGTTTACTTGTAAGTTTCCAAAAACAAAAACAATGTGCCAACAAGAAAAGGTAAAGGGAATAAGCTTATTGCTCTTGAGCCTCCAAAGTAGATTATTTGCCTGTATTTTCCAGATATACAAAGACAAATCCAGTTTATATGTATAAAGGAGTGTTGTAATTGGAACTGTTTCCAAAACTAGCTCTCACCTGAATCCCAGAGGCATATAGTGTTTACAGAGAGTGCTGGATGCTAGGCTCTCATTTATAAACTTGGCAATTTCTTCTAACAGAAAAGTAGTCAACAAGGCAGGTGTAGGATTCCAATTGCCTGGAGCTTATTAAAATAGTCTATTTTTCTGTTGAATGTAATAAAAGGAATTTACCCAAGTATATGCCACATGACAGGACACTTTTGATGTCTTAGAAATTGTTTAGGTGTGGGGGAAAGACAGACTTAGGAGCTAAATCTTCATTAAATCTGTGCTTTAACTAGCAGGTTTTGTCAGCAGACAAGCAGTCTCAATTAAAGGTAGATGAAAGTGTTTTATTAGCTTGTCCCTTTAGATTTCAAGGAATAGTATCTCTTTACAACCACACTCACTCACATTAGCATGAAATAATTTCAGTTTCAACTTAGCATCAGTAGGTTTGAGAAGGTGATTCTTTAACAGTAATTTATTCAGCTCACATAAACCATAAACACACGTTTTAGTGATGGAGAACAATTTGGCTAACGTGTTTCTGTGCGGAATGCTGCAGCCTGATAATAATGTGGATGGACAGTGGGCTTCAGCCATTATTTGAATAGACTACTCTAAGACAATAAATTATTTTCATTTTGGAATGACAGAGTCACACATCTTCCATGCTGTGCCGCACCTGGTTTTTATCACAAACTCCTCTATTCTGTAACAAATTATTGCAAATGGAAAGAGCTTTATAGTGATGACATTCAGGTAATATCTCCTGCTAATAAGGATGTAACACTTGCTGCCACAACAAATGTACTTCCTGCTGGCATTTTTTATATGATGTTGCCTGCCGTTTTGCTCATTGCCCTTAGATGCAGGAGACGTTCATGTACAGTCTGACAGGTGGACGAAGATAATATATCCTGTGAAGCATTTTTCACGTGAAGAATACATCATCAATCATATGTGAACTTGGATTGGTTTCATTCTCGTTTTCTTCTTCCTGGTATAATTAATCTTCTGCAATTAACAATGTGTCAGGTCAATCATCGGCTTTTAATCAGGAGAATTTACCACCTTAAAACAACATTAAGTCTGATTTTCAAGCTCATGACTCACAGGCTTGACTTTGATGAGTTTTAACAAATCTCAATGGACACAGAAATATTTTCATGGTATTAAATTTACTCTGTGATCTGTTTTTACAAACAAACAAGCCTCTTGTAGCCCTGGGCATCCTCCCAAAGGAGGAAACTGTGCCTAAGACCTGGCTCCATCACTTCCTGTCCATCTCTAAGGGTGGCAGCACAGAGAAATGCCAGAGGCGCTGGAAGGTGTGGACAGCAATTCAAGAATTTGTTTGATACAGACAAAAGTCAGAGTTTGATCAAAAGATCTCCTAAGGGAAGAAATCAACTTGTGTCATATGGAAACAAAACGGAAAAATGAAACAGATAAAGGTAGAAGCTTAACCCCAATTGCCTGTATTGACTGTATATTTTTATTGAGTTAATTGAAATTGCACACGATGTGAGATATTTGGGCCAATAAAATAGCCATTTGAATCAGAAGGCATCATTTGTTGTTTTAAACGTGAGATAATTTGGATTTTGTTGTGGTTATTTTGTTTTTATTTGATTTGTAATTTTAAATTTTATGAGAACTATTCTATATTGAGATTGTACTTAGTTTTATACTTATTTGTGTGG
Organism: Neotragus pygmaeus; assembly: GCA_006410875.1. NCBI lineage: Eukaryota > Metazoa > Chordata > Mammalia > Artiodactyla > Bovidae > Neotragus > Neotragus pygmaeus. Next base: position 10,670 of record SJYV01018272.1, on the reverse strand, counting down.
TTAAGTAAAATGTGATAAATATTTTATGTCAGTCCAAGGAGTTTGAAGTTTTCTTTAAAACTATTCATGTGTTACTGAAGTTTGAGGAACTTTATTATAAATGATACTCACAAAGTAGATAATTAAACTATATTTTGAAAAAATAGGCATGAGTAGGCATTTAAGGGCTAGGCCAATGCTCTAAACACCATTTGGAACACTATTTCTGCAGGAAAGTAGTGTTTAAACTTCTGTGTTAACCCTAATGAAAATACAATGAGTATGTCTATGACTGATTTTACCCAGTGTAAAATACTTAATGAAAAACAAATTTAAAAAGAGGTGGTGTCTGTCACAGAGAGACATGCTAATTTTAAAAAATCCCTAAAGAAAGAGCTCAGGTGGGACAGACTAAGGACAAGGTAGACAGAAAAAGAAAGAAAAAAAAAAAGACTTCCTTATTCAGGTATTCAGAAGTGTAAACTGACTCATGATGTAAAATCTGCCAAGCTCAGTTCAGTGCAGTTCAGTCACTCAGTTGTGTCTGACTCTTTACGACCCCATGAATTGTAGCACACCAGGTCTCCCTGTCCATCACCAACACCTAGAATTCACCTGAACTCATGTCCATCAAGTCGGTGACGTCATCCAGCCATCTCATCCTCTGTTGTCCCCTTCTCCTCCTGCCCCCAATCCCTCCTAGCATCAGGGTCTTTTCCAGTGAGTCAACTCTTCGCATGAGGTGGCCAAAGTATTGGAGTTTCAGCTTTAGCATGAATCCTTCCAAAGAATGCCTAGGACTGATCTCCTTTAGAATGAACTGGTTGGATCTCCTTGCCCAGTGTACTATACAATGGATTTTGGAAATGTAATGGAGAAACCATTTGCACTGGAAAGCTCCTCATTTAAATACTGGAGTGGGATGCCCTTTAAATATGTTTCCTTGGCTTCAGTCCTAAAGTTGGTCTACTGTCCAGGGCCCCATTGCAAATTTGACCCACATTATTCTCCAAATATTAAAAAAGAAACTAGCAATTAAATATAAGAAAAGACACAAATACTTCTTTAAGCTACTTGTTTGCATGTTAATTGTCTTTCTCTCCCAAGTTGATCATACATTTTCAATTATGGGCAGGTTTTAATGTCTTTGGCTATAAAACTGTGGCATTAATAGTGTTTCCTTCCTACTAGTCCAAGTAGATCAGGACTCAGCCCCCATCCACACCTCACACTAACTTCTTTAACTCCTATGCAACCAGAATGCTTTAAAAGTATTACCAAGTAAGGTGCTAAAGTTTGTGCTTTCTACTAAAAAATAAGTTTTGTTGATTTTGCTTTTATTTTTAGTTGATTTTGTCTGTGTTTCCTCAAATTAGATGAATCAAAATATTACATACATGTTAGACTTTTTATATGTATACATTCTTGACTATCTAGATATAGGTCAGCTCATTAGATGTTTATCAGCTCTATTTAGAATATTCTCATTGATTTATGTTTTCTCATGTTTACCAATAGAAGTTTCACTCATGGTTTTACCATTTCCTAAATGTACAGCTATAAGCACACTCCTATGAAATGGTCTTGATAAAATTGAACCCATAGCTGGTTTGTGACAACTAATAATATGACTTTATTTGAAAAGCTTTGGTAAGATGTCTTAATATTGAGTCTCCCCAAAGCACACTGTGACACCAAGATTCAAGTGCAAGCAGGTTGAGAGTTGAGTTGGGTTAGCCAAATAGACGGAGAAGGCAATGGCACCTCAGTCCAGTACTCTTGCCTGGGAAATCCCATGGACGGAGGAGCCTGATAGGCTGCAGTCCACGGGGTTGCTGAGGGTTGGACAGGACTGAGCAACTTCACTTTCACTTTTCACTTTCATGCACTGGAGAAGGAAATGCACCCCACTCCAGAATTCTTGCTGGAGAATCCCAGGGACAGGGGAGCCTGGTTAGCTGTCATCTGTTGGGTCACACAGAGTTGGACACAACTGAAGCAACTTGGCAACAGCCAAATGGAAATATTTGGACAGTAAAGTGATCAATCAAGTACATGTTATAAAGCCTGCTGTCACAGTGGGTGCCTGTAACTTACTATCAAGAGCAAACTGGGAAAGCGTTATAATATGCGCTTCTGAAATAAACTAAATTTGGGGGGGTCAGGCTTTAGTGCACAAACTTCTGGCAGCCATTAGTTGAGGCTATTAGGGGAAGGTGTTGATTTTTTGGAACTTACAGATTTCTTGAGTAGACAGGGTATCTCTCTTTGGTTCCAGAAAACAGCCCTTAAACACAGAGATGCAGATATCTACCAAATGGATCTTGGGAGCTCACTGAATGGTCCAAGGGATATAAGTGGATTTCTTTATAGTGAGGACAACACTTGCTATCTGTGGTATAGCAGGTGTTAATTACAGTTAATTCATTGTTACTTGTTACAAGTCCTAGTAGTAGCTCTCTTAAAATATGCCAATTTACTTTCAAGAAGGAAGGAAAGATAGGAGTCTATATTTCATAATTTAGGGAGTATTTAAGATTGACTAATTAAAAAATATTTTTCTATAATGAACTTGGGCAATAAAATAAAATCACAAATCCTTCATTTGTTAATAAACTGCTTTCACAAATGTCATCTTTCTGTTAAAGTGCATGTGCTTCTTAATCATGATGCATTTTATTTCTGAGTTGCTGCCAATATAATTTGCAAAGATAATGATACAAGTTATTCAAATTTCAGTTCTCAGGTTTTCATAAAGGTCTACTTACAACTGTTAAAGAATTAACAGAGAACTCAAACATCCACTCACTTAGCATTTCTTCTTAAGAAGTGCCATGAAAATTAAAAAAGAAAAAGAAAGAAAGAAGCCAATTCCCCGCCTTTGTTTATTGTACAGAAGGCCAGGCTATTTTGGCTCTGGGCACAGTAAAGTGAAAGTAAAAGTGAAATTCTTCAGTCCTGTCCCACTCTTGTGACCCCACGGACTATAGCCTACCAGGCTCCTCAGTCCATGGAATTTTCCAGGCAAGAGGACTGGAGTGGGTTGCCATTTCCTTCTCCAGGGGATCTTCCCAACCCAGGGACCAAACCGAGGTCTCCTGAGTTGCAGGCAGATGCTTTACAGTCTGCCACGAGGACTTAAGTCGTTATTTATTTTCACTGCTACTTCTTGGTTTATTCCAAGTAAACAAAGAATACCAGATAGACTTTAAATGGCTGCATATTTTTGGAAACCCACATATAGGGCAAAAGTGGTTATAGGGCCAACCATCTCAAAAGTATTTTGTCCAGTGGTGGCAAACCTACTAGCAAATATTTCATGGCTAATTCTATTCCTGGCTTCTACCACTTCATCCACTTCACAGTAAGAATCGTTTCTTAGCATAAGTCTTTTCTATTTCTCAAAAATGTGACTTTTGTAAATAAAGTTGTTTACAAATTAGAGAATTATAAACATGTCAAAATCATTTCTCCAAACTGATACCATAGTGAGTTGGAAGTCTAGTAGATAACACAGTTTGAACTAAAAAATGTTTTAAGTATTTTTCTATTTAAAAGTTACTGAAAATGAATCAGCAGGTTCAAATAAACCTAGTTGGAAAATGAAATCAAAGGACACATATGAGAATTCAATTCAGGAGGATATTTTCAAAAATAAATTCATGACAGCAGCATGAGTTAAAATTAAAATGTTCCAATTATTAAGGCAATTGGATCAGGAAAATTCAGCTCAAATTATCAGAGGAAATGGAGGCTTAGATTGTCAGACCCAAAGTGTTGGTAAATTCCTTTTTTATATGTAAATTTCTCAAAATTTCACATAGCTAGGTTAAAAAAAAATACAACTGAGTAAATTTTAAAGATCTACTTGGATCCTGATGCTGGGAAAGAGTGAAGGCAAAGGAGAGGGGGCAGCAGAAGATGAAAAGGTCAGATAGCATCACTGACTCAAGGGGCATGAATTTGAGCAAACTCCAGAGATAGTGGAGGACAGGATCCTAGCATGCTGCAGTCCATGGGATTGCAAAGGGTGGGACATGACTTTGCAACTGAACAACAGCAACAACTTGGGTTTATTGACTAATTCATGCATCAGGAAGCATTCCGTTTAGCAAATAAAGGAGAGCTCCATAGGGCTATAGAAAAGGGAAGGTTTTAAAGGCAGGACAAGACAGTCATAGAGGAAAATGTTAATTCAGATTAGTTCATCTCCCTTTTTCGATTCCCTCATAGCTCAGTTGGTAAAGAATCCACCTGCAATCGAGCTGCCCTTGTGACTCAGCTTGTAAAGAATCTGTCTGAAATGCAGAACTGGGTTCAATCCCTGGGTTGGGAAGATTCCCTGAAGAAGGGAGAGGTTACCCACCCCAGTATTCTGGCCTGGAGAATTCCATGGACTGTGTAGCCCATGGGGTCGCAAAGAGTCAGACATGACTAAGTGACTTTCATTCATTCATTCATTTCCCTTTTTGGGAAGAGAAGTCTCATTAGGTGGGTTACCTCATCTTCCTCTTGGGGACTGAGAGCACTCATGTGACAGATTACCTCCCTGGTGCTGACCAGAAAATTGCTGACTAAGTGATTAAAGCTGCATTTCTTTGGGAGATGAAGCTTCAGTTATGTTGGGTAGCAAGCCAGGGATTGGTGGTGTGACTTTGCATAAGTGTCTCCATTTTGGGTCTGTGGCTTCCTTTTTAACAGCTATAAAATTCTCAGTGTTACTGAGGTTTTTTAGCTACTGGGAAATTGAAAATGTTTAATATGGAATCAAGATAAAGACTCCTCATTATTTGTATATTGTATGTATATTTCTTGGTATTCTTTTCCATGTCATTTTTTAATTCTTCAAATTGTTTACTCATCTACAAAATTAGCATAGTAATAGTAGTAATAGTTAATGAATGTAGGGCTTCCCTGATAGCTCAGTTGGTAAAGAATTTGCCTGCATTGCAGGAGACCCCGGTTCAATTCCTGGATCGGAAAGATACACTGGAGAAGGGATAGGCTGCCCATGTCAGTATTCTTGGGCTTCCCTTGTGGCTCAGTTGGTAAAGAATCGTCCTGCAATGTGGAAGACCTGGGTTCAATCCCTGGGTTGGGAAGATGCCCTGGGGAAGAGAAAGGCCAGTATCTTGGCCTGGAGAATTCCATGGACTTTATGGTCCATGGAATCACAAAATGTCGGACACGATTGAGTGACTTTCACTTTCAGTGAATGTAAAGATGCAAATTGTAAGATGTATAAACAAGTAGGAAATTTTATTATATTATTATTACTGGTAAATTTTCTTTTTAGTATTTATTCTTCTGGGGGTATTGGGCCTAGAGCCTCAATTAATTATTTTGTATTTCTGTATTTCGTATTTCTGTATTTCTGTAACTAGGAGATCAAAGTGTCGTATAATCACATAACTTTCTTAATATAGATTTCATTTATTTATGTTTAATTCTTGAGTTATATAGTTAATTTTATTGCTTAAAATTTTCATAGTGAAATTATTTTTTTAAATACAATGTGAAGAAATACCCTGTCCAATTTTATTGTTGTCTTATTTCAATTTTATAATCAATCACCTTAAATCATCATTTTGATTTCTTGGATAAAAATGTTAGAACCTAAGCATATATGTAGTATAATTTTTAATGTCATATTTTATTTTTATTATCAAAATCTTTCTTTTTAGAGTAATACATTTGGTGGAGATATGTGGATTTTGTTTTGTGTTTTAAAGAGACCGTCTTATGCCAAACACACTGCACCTAAGGTCACATTAAAAATGCTAAAACCAATTGTGGACTAAAAAGCAATAATAGTAACTACAGAAAACAAATTTTTCCAGAACTTTTGATAATTTATTTCTCCAATCTGATATCTAGGTCACCACCTACTATCTCCTGCTATAAATTTCTCACTTCAGTTTTATGGTCTGTGTTTTCACAACATTTAATTTGTAATTTACTACATATGTTCACACAATTTTTTCCTGAAATGCCCTCCTATTGTCTAAGTTCCACTGTTCTTTTAAATCTCAACTGAAAAGCTAGCATTTTTACTTACAAGATTCTTTGTCTTCAGAGTTAATGGATCTGTGATGAAGATCGTCTGATTCTGCTTTTCTTTACTTGCAATAATATTCAGATATGCCACCAAGTATTCTTCTGTGATAGAGTTTATGCCTTTGTTTTTGGAGACATAAATTGTAACCATCCAATGTGTCATATCATAGCACAGGCAAAATATCAAGGAAGCATTTGGAAAATGAAGAATAATAAGAAATTGAAATTTTCTATTTCTCATTTAAGGCTTTTCACCCTGATGTTTATAGATATAAGGGAGTAACACATGTGTTTGTCTACCTTCAGCAACATGAAGAAATGTTTTACAAAATATCAATAGTTTTATAGAATGCTTAGGGTCTTCCACTAAGTGTAATTAACATGACATTACCTATTATACTTTATAATAAAACATTCTGAACTAGTAAATTTTTGTAGATTTATTGGCAAAAATTACAGATAATGGTGTTATATTTTTAAATTATTTTGCTATTCGAAAAGAAGTAAATTATTTTCTTGGATTTTTGGAGAGGAGTGTACATGTCAACTTTGTCACAGGTTAAGATACAAGCATGTGTCGGAAATGGAGGCATGCATGAGTGATGAACATTAAGTTGGTTTAAGGGGAATGATGTCCAGAGTCTACGTTCATAAATCATTATATGAAAAACATCTTTTCCCTCACATGGGCCCTTTGCCTAATGCACATTTTCTTATACAACCAGCTGACTTAAATGTTTGCAATAAAATAGTTTATCATATTCAGTTCACTTATGGAAAGCTCTTTTCTTTCTCTTATTTTTCCAATCTGTTTTAACCCAACACTCCTTAGTGATTATACCTTCTATTTTTTCATGTCACAAATGTTGTTTCAAAGAAAAGAAAATGAAAAAAAAGAAAGAGAGAAGGTTTCTGTAAATATTTCATCCAATGACTTGGTATAAAGTGTAGAAAGTTAGAGCTCAGGAAAAGTAATCTTTGTCTTGAAATGCTCAGATAAAATGTAGGGAATTATTACTTTAAAATGGCTGCTCAGACCCTGGCTTATCAACCTGATGTAAAGCTGATTCTAAGAATAAGTACCAGTTTGTGTGGCTGCTTGAAGAAATTCCATGACCATCATTCTTTAATGGTGTGTAAACAGTGATTTTTATTTGTTAAGTAAATCCTGACTGAACAAGCCTCCCTGTCCATCATAGATTTCATAAATATCCAATAAAATACAAGCAAAATATAAAGGTATAGTAGAATCAGTTACTAGCATGTTCAAAATAGTTTGTCTTATTTATTTATGCTTATTACTATATTATGTGTTTAGCATATTGTATTGATAGAACCACAGAAATTATTGATCATCTTTTTGCTGGTATTCTTTTGTGTGTATTCATGGAAACAGTCACAGTTTAATTGCCATTCCCATGGTGCATGCAATAAGGTTCTGAGTAAAAACATCATAATTTCTGTTATTTGCCAACTTTTGTTGTTATATAATTGTAGGCACATGATTGATAAGAACATTTTTGTTAATGTGTAAAATCTAATGAAAACATTTAATTTCAATTCACCATAGTATATTTTTGAGCACTTACTTTATGTCAGCCACTGTGCCAAATATTCAGAGTACAGTGGCCATTTACTTCTGAGTGCTTACAGAGTAGTGGAGTAATTTTGTCAGTAAAAAGCTATTGGAATGGTATAAATGCTATCCATTTTGTGTGAACATCTAGACACTAGAAAAATTGCAAAGTAAGTTCACATCTAAAGTTAGGTATCAATGATAACTAACAGTTAACCAGGCTATGGGAATAGAAACTGGCTAGACAGATGGATGAGGAATGGGAGACTGGAACGGATAATGTGCCCAGGAGAGGCAGCTTGTGCAAATATCAGTAGGAAGGAGAGATAAGGGCATTTTTACATGACATTGAAGATTGAAGCAGCATATGCTGTCTTATTTGGTGATGGAGGTGAGTCACTAACTCAGGACCTCATGTCAGACTAATGAGGTAAAACAAAGTTTGCTATAGAAATAAGCAGATTTCTAATCAAAAGATCAATTTTTAAAAATTCTGCTTTATGTTTCTTTAATTTTTCAGGAACTAGCACAGTGTTCTGCTTCAATCAGTTATAATTTGGGGATTGTTTACATTTTTATTATTAGGCTAGAATATTTTAAGTTTATCTTGTCATTTTTATAAGGACAAATAATTAATGTTCATGGGAATATTAATGATTATGTATGGTAGTCACTGTGCTCAGTCCTAGAGATATAAAGATAATAGACATGGTCTATGCTCTTGAGTAACTTATCACTTACATGCAAATGTCTAATTAGCCTTTACCACTCACAAACATTCCCAAACATAGTAAGTATACATTGTTAGGGGAACTGTGTCCTTATTCTCACTCCTGAGTCTCATGTTTACTTTTTCAAAATCTTTCCATTCTTTCATGATTGTTCTCTAGAAAAACAAAATCAGAAGTAAAAATGTGAGGAAGTGACAAAGACTTTGAATGGAATTAATTATCATACTTATAGAACTGCACTTTAATAGAATTTTTCTTACTGTAATACAGTGTCTTCTCAGAGATGTTACTCTGAGGTAAGTTTTCTTATTGGATTTTCTTGCTCTTTCTCTTTCATGCCACAGGTTTTTTCAAATGTTTGGTGATGCTTGCTTTTACACTATTAAAAGTGTTGGGAACTAACCTGCATGGGATTTATATGCTTATGAGCACAGTGTGTAGATTGGAAAGTTTTGACAGGCATTGAGGACTATGCTGTAGTCCAGAAATTCCACACTGACAGAGGCTCTCTTTTGGTGTACCCTGTGCTAAGTTGCTTAAATAATGTCCAACTCTTTGTGACTCTATGGACTGCTGGAATGTAGCCTGCTAGGCTCCTCTATCTATGAAATTTTCCAGGCAAGAAATACTGGAGTGAGTTGTCATTTCCTTCGCCAGAGGATCTTCCTGAACCTGGGATTGAACCCTTAGGTCTCCTGCACTGGCACTCAGATTCTTAACCACTCTGCAGTTTTTTCCTAATTCTTCATAGATCATTCAATTAGTATATATTTCTTAATTTCCTTACAGTTAAAGGTGTAATTTTTTGTTTTTCCTTGAGGAAACTCTGAGTGACTGAAAGTCAACAGCTTTGCATAAATATAATATACAAAGTGTAGTAATGGGGTGAAATATTTCGCCTTCAAATCATTACCCTGTTTTCACCCTAACTTTCTCTCCTGTCCTCCATCCTACTTCTTGTTTCCTAATCTAAAATTTCGGTGTTTGGGATGGGGAGTGGTCAGAAAACTCCCTCCTCTGCCCTAGTCCTCTCTATAGACTTGGATCACAATTCTCCACTCAGGCATCTTTCTATTTTCTTTAATCTCTTTTCTGTCTTCCATAATTTTGTGTTTTCTTGTTTGTGTTTCACCTGCATTCCTACCTTTTATAAACCTAAATATTTCACACACCTCCATTCTCATTTCAAAATAAGACTATCTCAATAACAGAGCTATAGAAAAATGATTTAACCCCAGTAAAAAATTTAATGTCCCCACTCTTACCCCTGCACCCAGACCAGCAAGACATATGGGCTACAAATCACTGTTCATTCCTTTCTGTTTATATTCTGCTAAATTGAGCTAGGCTTTATACAGACTGTAGAAACTCAATGTTTTCTATCAACATGTACTGGCCTCTTCAGCCTTTGCTCAGAGAACAAAATAGGAGATCAGTTTCTCAAGCCATCATATTGAATCAGAAGTTGGCACAGTGTACAGTTTGGAAGTAAGAATATTATTCTTTTGGTTATAAACGATTGTTATTCCTGGGGAAGCTCTGTACCTGTAGACTTCAGGAGAGTAAAATAGGTGAAAATTTTGACTCCTTATTTAGACTAATTTTTTAAAATAATAAATTTAGTCATAATATCCTGAATACAGTAAAAGGCAGAGACAACACAATATTCCTGGCAAAATCCAGAGGTCTAGGAGTAGCACCTGATAAGCAAAGGGATAATGCTAATTAGGGCATTCTCAAACATGAATAGCTGTTTAATGTTATTACTGTTTATTCAGAACAAAGGTGCAATTTTATGCAGATAAGAACTCACCTTCTCCCTCTCACACAGTGAATAATAAAAAGTGATTCAGTGATATCAACCAACCTAGATTGGAGGAGGGAAAGGAAAGGAACCATAGATTATCGACCAATACTGACATTAGTGAGTTGAACAATTTGAAGATATGAAGGTAGAAGGTATAGAAATGGATGAAAACAAAAGTACAATACACATAAAAGTTGGAGGGGAAATAAAAACACATGGATGAATATTTTAAGCTATGATTATCAAATAATGGAATTTTAAATATAATTTGACTTATTTTAAAATCATTCTTTCGCTGCAGTCAGATACTTATGTGTGATAGATATAATAGAGGGTTTTCATACTGGGCCCAATTTCCAAAGACTTTTTATTTAGATACTTTGAGATTTGTAGCCCCAAAGTGCCTTTACATTAATGTACTCAGCCTACAAATCTAAGGAATGAAGTTTTATCAGATTTAAGTTATTTAAGAAATTGAAAACTTGAGGGAAATTACTGTTAATTATTGCATACTAATAGA
>SJYV01018271.1:0-11215 GCA_006410875.1 Neotragus pygmaeus | reverse complement strand
ATTCACTCGGCAGAGCCTTGCCTTCTGATCTGGCTAACAAGGTCTGGAGCCCATTGGACACTCTGGTTGGCATTCTGTCTCGGGCAGAGCAGAAGGGCTTCCTCCAAGTCCCCTCCCTCCCAAAATCCACCCCGCCTCCCACACCAACATCCTCAGACCCCATGGAGTCTCAGCTCCCCTGAGACTAAGGTGTCTCAGCTAGGAACCCCTCACTCCCCCTCCTTTATGGATGCTCCATGGACACTGTCCAGCCATACAGGGAATGGAACGGACAGTTTGTTTTCTGTTAAAACAGGTTGTTTTAGGAGGACAAGCCCTTTCCTCTGAAAGCTTTCAAGCACATTTGCACAAACACAAGTTTTTAAACAAAGTTAGAGCCAGGTCTCCTCACAGCTTGGAAAAGCTGTCTGGCCTCAGGGTGACTCATTCAGCCCACTGTGAAGTGGGGGGTTTGTCATAAACAGCACCTGCTTTCCGAGGCCCTGAGAGGCTTGGCTGGCTCTTCCATTGTTCTCTTGCCACAGCGTGTGTGTATCCTGCTTCACTAAAGGGCAGCTCTGTGAATCTGAGTCACCCATGTGCGTGCACATGCTGATACAATTACATGCAAATCATGTCTTCCTAGCCCGGCAATTAGGTAATTAATTGAGATCCAGGGTAAACAGTTGAGACTAACGTCTAAACTGCATTAATTACTGTTTATGAAACTCAGTGAAAAGCCGATGGGGCAAGGTGCTATCTAAGTGGAGAATATTATTCCTACTCTTGAGCTGCAGTTGTCAGAGGAGGTGGGAGGGGGGAGGGCTTGGGAAGTTCACTCAGGGGTCCGGGGTTCCTGATGCTGCCAGGTACTCATTTCGGCATTTGAAAGGAAGTCTTTTCATTTGTAAATCTAATGCAATGTGCAAAGTCATTAAAATACTTAAGATTCTTTGAAACTTGATAGATGGGGTAACTAGAAGCTAGTTGATAGATGGTCTAACTAGAGCATGAATAATCCAACAGTGGGGTAACAGCACTCAGGGTATACAAATCAAGATGGGTTTCAGCAGCACATCAGTGTCCAGTCAGGGGGTGTCCCTTAAAATAGTCACTCTGGAAGGTTTTGCTGCTATCAGTTGAATCCAAGAAATATTTACTGAATATCAACTGTGCTGGGCACTTATGGGAAGAAAAAGATCAAAAAAATACCCATCTGCAGGAAGGCCATGATCTTGCCGTGGAGCTGAGACATGAACACAGACAATTCAGGCCCTGAGATCAGAGCTGGAAAGTTCAGAAAAGCTACTTAGGTGGCTAAGGAAGGAGGTTAGTCCTAAGTTTGTCTGGGGCATCAGGGAAGCTTCATGAAAGAGTTGTAACTTGATAAAAGCTTTGAAGAACAATACTATTGGGTTCTTTTTTGGTGGTGGTTGAGAAAGAGGCCGAGAGGTAATGGGAGGAGATGGGAAATGCAATAGAAGCAGAGGAAGCAATGCCGAGAAACCTGTCAAGGACCCTGGGAGCTTGTCCCCACTTCCCTTCCCTACCCCAACTCCCATCCCATCCGAATCTCCACCATCTGTGAAGGCATGACTGGAGGCCCACCACTCCCTTCGGTGGAAGACTGTTTATCCAGGGTGTAGACGGTGACAAGGCCAGGCAGGTAGGTAGCTGGGAAGCAGGACTGAAGTCACTGAGATGTAGGAGGGTTTGGCAGAAGCTACAAGTGTCAGCAGGCAGAGGTCGAAACCTATACCCCTAATTCATCTACTTATTTTTTTCATTCAAAAGACACGTGTCTACCCTGGTTTTGGCAGTGTGCTAGCTCTTGGGGAGAATAAAGAAAAGAAGTGAAGTCTCCCTGTCCTCAAAAAGCTGGGCTAGACAAAGGCAGGAGGACATGGACAAAAGTGAGTAACCGCAGACAAGGAGAGGCTCTGAGGCGGGATGACCAAGTCTCCATAGGGCCACGCCGGACAGAGGTGAGGGGTCTGTGGGCATCATACAGGCAGGCCCCGCGGGCTTTATGAGGGACAGGAAAGGCCTGGCAGGATGGAGCTGGGCTCTGCAGCTCTGCCAGAGGGGGTGTCTCTCATGTGAATGGCCCTGGCTGTGGATTAGGGGTTGGAGGTGTGCTGAGATCCCAGCCAGAGTGTGCAGCTTGGAGCCTGACATTTGTAAAAGTTATCTTCAATGTTTATGAATGGGAAACAGAAAGAAACTCATTTTCCATTAGTAAAACTTTTAGGGAATTGTCTAGTGGTCCAGTGGTGAGGACTCCACGCTTCTGTGGCAAGGGGAATGAGTTCCATATCTGGTTGGGTAACTAACATCCTACAAGTCATATGGCATGGCCAAATTTTCTTTTTTTAAATATATATAGAAACATGTTAGTTTACTAATCAACACTCTCTAAATACCCCAAGCCGAATCAACAATCTCAAAATGGTTGTCAAGTCTTCTTCCATTTTTCTAAAAAAATCTATTCTCAGATTTCTTCTGATCTGAATTCTTCTGGAGAGACACAATGATTGATTGAATGTATAGACAGTCCCTCTCCAAAACAGTGCTAAGCCATGCATTACTTGGTTTCAGGGGTTCAGCTCACTGCAAAACTTAAGCCTATTTGTCCTGAGTTCATCTCAAAATTCTCAGTAGTCATGGTAGCATCGGAAAAAGCTGTTTTAAAATTTTTCTCCCCTAAGGCTCTGTCAGAGTTCAGTGACAAAGGACCAACTTCTATTTCACCAGCTGGAGGAGAAGCTATGCAGAGAGACCTGAGTTAATAAGCACTATGGTTACAATTTATCTTAGTGATGCTCTATTCCTCTTCTGATTTGCCCATGGGGAGCTGCCCAGGTGACCTGCCCTTTCATTTACCGATTGCTTAAGAAGAATTCCTATCTTGGAAGAAAGCAGAAACGAGATGGGAGGACTGTCTGCCCTTCACTCCTGGGTAAGTGGTGTGAAGTGCTTGGAGAACAGGAAAAGGGTGGTCTCTGAGACCTCAGTGCACTCGTGGCCTGCTCTCATTGCCCCCTTGGAGTGGAGAAGGCACTCAGGTGTCCCTCATGGATGCTTTAGCAGGAAAGTCAGAATTTTGGCCTTCCTCACACTTGCCATTGAACAGGGTCTAATGATAATAAGAACCTCAGGTACGAAGACTTCTTTTTCTTTTCAGACAAACACGCCCCCAATTTATATATCCTAACAAATGCCAGGTCTCCCAAAATAGTCTCCTTGAGGAGTTTGCCAGTTAATCTCAAACTGCTGACCTTTTCCTAAATATAATTTGAAACTGCTCATGTGGAATGACCATTAAAATCCATGTCACCTTCTTTGACCATTTATAATGGAGTTAGACTCTGACCCGAGGTTAATAAGTTGCAAAGTAACATCGATGGTAAACACAGTCCCCCGTGCTTATCTAGCCTGGGACACCTGAGCTACAATGAGAAGAGCTAAGACAGTGCAGTAAGTGCCAGAATGCTGAAATGTGCTGTAATTGAAGGTTAAAAAACAAAACAAAAAACTAAGATGGCATAGAGGAAGCCGGTAATTAATTCTGGCTAAAGTCATCAGAAATTATTTGTGAAAAAGTTTACCTTTAAAAACTGCTTTGAATGTTGGTAATGGTTTTTATTTTGAGGGAGTGGGTTTTGCAAAACAAAAATGAGTTTCTTGGGCACACAAAGATGGGAAGAAAAACAGTTGGGGAGAAAATCAAGGAGGGTAAGTGCTTTTTTCTCCTTTTCTTTTAGTGATGGGAAAAAAAAAAAAAAAACTTATCAAAGAATAGCAGGTGCCTGTCTCAGTACCATGAGGAACATCATTTCTGAGGTTCTAGGGACATGCGTCAAGGTCAAAGGCACCCAGGGATGGAGTCTCAGTGTGGTCAGGAGGCTGTTCTCAATGAGGGAGGTGAGTTCTGAGCAGAGGCTGCAGCCTCACAGAGCCCAGCCCTCCACCTGGAGCCTTCCTTCCTTCTGCTTCATTCTCACTTCCTAAAACCTCACCTCAGGTCTAAGCTTAGAGGTCAGTGGCCCAACTGAGAAGAGCTGCCCTTTCCCCTGGTATGTAGTTGTTGGTTAATTGCTCAGTCATGTCTGACTCTTTGCACTGTGCCCAAGGAATTCCCGTCACAGATTGCTTTGGGTTGGTGCCTTCTCAGCCCAGACACAGCTGTAAGCATCCTCACTAGCTATGAGTCTCACGCAAGCACCAGCAGTATCTGTCTAGCGTAACACTCTCCATAGAGGATTTCAGGGATCAGTGAGGCTAGTGTGTGCTCAGCTGCTCATCAGTTGTGTCTGACTCTTTGCAACCCTGTGGACTGTAGCCTGCCAGGCTCCTCTGCCCGTGGGATTCTCCTGGCAAGAATAGTGAGTGGGTTGCCATGCCCTCCTCCAGGGGATCTTCCCAACCCAGGGACTGAACCTGGGTTTCCCGCCTCATGGGCAGATTCTTTGCCACTGAGCCACTGGGGAAACCCCAATGAGTCTAGTGGGTCTTGGCATTTGTAGGCTGCCTAGAAGCTACGTTTGGAGAATATCCAGTTTTACATACCTTGCATCTTCAAGAAAGAGTATAAAAACTCATCTACTTCTTTAAAGCTAAGGTATGGTGTGAGACCTCTTCACCCATCAGACCTACTTCTGATGATAGACTATTGGACACCAGAAAAATAATACACTGTCAATGAGTTTTGTAAGTGCAAAGGCAGAACCATCAGCTTTCAAAGGTAGAATTATTTGTAAGATTGTGACCTTTGTCAGAAGTAGTACTATGGATGACAACTGTAACATCCTTGGGCATTCAGTGGGGCAGAGGTCGTAAAGGTTTCTCATCAAGCCTACAGCATAATTGTGACCAATGTTCCTGGAATTTTAGCCTAAGTTGGGTTATCTGGTCTTCTCAGCAGTTTCATGAGAATCCCAATCTTTTTATTAAACCCTTTTTATGCTTGATCAGTGTGAGTTGACGTCTGTTACCTTCAACCAAGAATCCTGTCTGATGCACATATATTGGTCCAGAATTGATACAAAATCTCAACCTCAGGAAAAAAATGCTTTGAGAAAACCAAGATTTTATAAATCAGTTCATTACTGGTTTCTCACCAAATATTAAAGGAAATTTCATTTTACTCAAGAAAACATCTAGTAATCTCCTTTCACCATCTCTGTTTCTATTTCTTTCTTTCTTTTTTTGTGGGGCTGGGGGGCATGCTGCACAGCCTGTGGAATCTTAGTCCCCGGACCAGGGACTGAGATTGTGCCTTCTGCGATGAAAGCATGGAGTCTTAACTAACTACTGGACTGCTTCTTTATTTCTCACACAGACAGTAATGTCAACCAAATCCCTTCTCTCTCAGACTTCCTCAAATTCACTGTCCACCCACCCAGTTTGCCCCACCTTTCTTCTTACTCCCATCATCCTCCAAACAGCTCTATTCAGCTCCTTCCACCATAAACCCTTTGATGTTTTCAATGTGCATCACACCAAGTCAATCTGGACTCTTCATTCTCCCCTCACTTATTTGCCCTGTTCCACTGGGAAAAATCTGCAGAAAAACATCCATTAGAATTCCAGAGAAACCATGAATCCAAGTTAAAAATTCAAGTCTTATATAATCCAACTGAGGTCAGTAAATTGCTCGAAGTTAGCATGAGTTGGTCAGAGATTGGACCAGAATCCAGGGATGCACATGGTCAGTAGAGAGTATTTTCTAGCTGACGTGCTCTGCAGATGCCCCAGATGGCTAGAGCATCTTGAAGTTCTCCATGCAACCTAGGACCAGGCCAACATGTGCTTAGCTTCTAGGGGCAGATCAGGTTGAAAAATCCTCAGGATGCTGTGGTCATGCATACAGAATAATATTCAGAAAGAATAGAAGATAAGCTCCATGTTTTCCCCATTGGTATATTCCAAATATCTAGAACAGGGCCAGGTACATAAGAGATGTTTAATAAATATGTGTTGCAGAATGGGGATTTCCCAGGTGGTCCAGTGGTTAGGACTCTGAGCTTCCACTGCAGGGTTCAATCCTTGCTTGGGGAACTAAGATCTTGCATACCGAGAGGCGTGGCCAAAAAAACCCCAAAAAGCCGAATGAGAGGACGGGCCAGGCTGATCGCGGAAAAGAGGTTATTGGAAGGCTGGGGCAACTGCAGGCTCTATGGAAATATATAGGGAAAAGAAATATATATATATACACATAGGAAACTATATTACAGTTTCATATGCATGTGTCTGGTTGGCTTATTCTCAAAGGGGATACAAATTTACTTTGGCAGCTTTAATAGTTTTTTTTTCCCTAATACCCAGAGAAGTAAGAAAGCATGTTGTTCATCTAACCACTCTCATGCTCCTTCATTTATTCAATTTTTTTTCATGCTCCTTCATTTATTCAAATTTTTTTTTTTTTTTTNGGTGATCACACAGACCACTCAAGCCCCTTCCATGCCAGTGTACAGAACCAACCAGCTCCATCCATGCCAGGTTACCACACAGACCACCCCACTTCTTCATTTATTCAAATTTTTTTTTTTTTTTTTTTAGCATTAGCTACAGAAATGGTACTTAATTTTATGGCTCTTCTTTTGAAAAAAATGGGGTTAAGCACCATACTAGAAGAGCAAGCCACTCAAAATTCTTTAAAGTAATTGACAAAAGTAGCTTCTGAGACATATTAACTCTTTAGTTACATAACTAAAATCTAATTGCATAACATAACTCTGCATATCAAGTTCAGTGGTTTCACTGAAAGGGATTAAAGACCTAGGAGTTAATGTTATCCCTCACCTGTCCCGTGAGAATCCACACCAGATATGGCCAAATTAACAATGTTCCTATTTTAAAATACTTCTTTTGTGCTCAGTAGTGTCCGACTCTTTTGTGACCCCATGGATTGTAGGCCACCAGGGTCCTCTGTTCATGGAGTTTTCCGGGCGAGAATACTGGAGTGGGTTGCCATTTCCTGCTCCGGGGGATCTTTCTGACCCAGGGATCTACCACTGACAGACTAATTCTTTACAAATGAGTCACCCAGGAAGCTCCCCAAGCATTTCCTACCTAAATTTCTATCCTTTGTTGTTTAAAGACCCTCATATAAAAATGTATATGTTCAGTTATTCATCAGAGTATCTATCAAATGTCTATTATGGACTAATATCTGGAGGAAAAAAGGAACTAAGACACAGTCTTTGTCCTCAGGTGCTCCCCTGTCTGGCAGGAGATGGCTCATGAACAGATACCTTTGTCGGTATAAAACCAGTGAAGATTCAGAGCTGGGAAATGATTCACTTCTCCGATTCAAAGACTTGTTTCCATTTGGGAAAACTGGATAGCTACATGCAAAAGACTGAAATGAACCCTAACCTTATATCATATTCAGCTATCAACTCAAAGTGGTTAAGATGTGAAAGTGAGACCTGATACTATGAAACTCCTAGATGAAAACAGGGGAAAGAACTTCATAACGTGTGTCTTGGCAATGATTTCATGAGTATGACAGCAAAAACAAAAACAAGCAAGTGGAATTACATTGAACTAAAAAGTTTCTGCACAGCAAAGAAAGCAATTAACAGAATGAAAAGACAGCCCAAGGAACAGGAGAAAATATTTGTAAATTACATATCTGATCAGGGTTAATATCTAGAAAAATAAGTGACTCTCACAATTCAACAGTAGAAATCTAATAAACTGATTTTTAAAAGGGCTAAAGACTTAAACAAGCATTTCACCAAAGGAGACACGCAAATGGCCTACAGGTACATGAAAAAAATGCTCAGCATCACTAATCATGGAAATGCAAATCAAGACCACAATGAGATATTACCTCACACCTGTCAGGTTGGATGTCCCCAACAAAAGACAGTAGGCGTTGGTGAGAATGTGAAGAATCGAAAACCCTGTACACTGTTGGTAGAAATGCAAAACGGTGCAGCCACTCTGGAAAAGAGTAGTGAAGTTCTTCAAAATATTAAAACTAGAAATGTCATCTGATCCAGCACTGTCACGTCTGGATATTTATCCAAAAGAATGCAATCAAGGCATCAGAGAGAGATTTGTACTTCCATGGTCTAAGCAGCATGATGATTCATAACAGCCATAAATGTCTACTGAGAGATGAATGGCTAAAGAAAATGTGGTAAATACATGCAATGGAATAGTATCAGGCTTAAAAAAGGAGATTCTGCCACATGTGACAACATGAACGAATCCTGAGGACAATGCTAAGTGAAATAAGCCAATCTTAGAAAGACAAATACTGCCTGTTTCCACTTGTATGAGGTATTTAAATACTCACGATCATAGAATCTGAGCAGGATGGTGATCGCCAGGGACTGGGAAGCAAGGAAAATGGGGAGTTACTAATCAATGGGCACAAAGCTTCAGTTATGCAGCATGAATAAGATAAGCTCTAGAAATCTGCTGTACGACATTGTACACATGTTAACAATAATGTACTGTGCATTAAAAATTTTGTTAGGAGGTGAAATATGACTCAGCCACAGGAAAGAATGAAACAATGCCATTTGCAGCAGCCTGGTTATGATACTAGGTGAAGTAAATCAGAAAGAGAAAGATAATCCCATATGATATCCCTAAGATGTGGAACTTAAACTGCAACACAGGGAGCTCCCTGGTGGTCCAGTGGTAAGACTTTGCCTTCCAATGCAAGGGTTGCAGGCTCAACCCCTGGTTGGGGTGCTAAGACCCTATATGCCTCTCAACCAAAAAACCAAGTCATCAAACAGACAGAATACTCTAACAAATTCAATAAAGACTTTAAAAATAATCCACATCAAAAAAAAAATCTTAAAAAACAAAATATAGCACAAATGAGCTTATCTATGAGACAAAAACAGAGTCACAGACATAGAGATCAGACCTGTGTTTGCCAAGGAGTGGAGGGTGAGGGAGGGGAGGTTTGGGAGTTTGGGATTAGCAGACACAAACTAGTATATATAGGTTGGATAAACAACAAGGCCCCACAGTATAGCAGAGGGAACTATATTTAATATCCTGTGATAAGCCATAATGGAAAATAATTTTTAAAAGGAATGTATACATGTATAACAGATTCAATTTGCTGTACAGCATAAATTAACACAATATTGCAAATCAACTATACTTCAATCAGTCAGTTCAGTTCAGTCGCTCAGTCGTGTCCGACTCTTTGCGACCCCATGAATCGCAACACGCCAGGCCTCCCTGTTCATTACCATCTCTCGGAGTTCACTCACACTTGCGTCCATCGAGTCCGTGATGCCATCCAGTCATCTCATCCTCTGTCGTCCCCTTCTCCTCCTGCCCCCAATCGCTCCCAGCATCAAAGTCTTTTCCAATAAGTCCACTCTTCTCATGAGGTGGCCAAAGTAATGGAGCTTCAGCTTTAGCATCATTCCTTCCAAAGAAATCCCAGGGTTGAATAAAATACATCAAAAATTTTTAGGAGAGTAGAGCTCATGCTAAGAATTCTTCAGTTGAGTTCAATTCAGTCACTCAGTCATGTCCTACTCTTTGCAACCCCATGGACTGCAGCATGCCAGGCATCTCTGTCCATCACCAACTCCTGAAGACTACTCAAATTCATGTCTATCACGTCAGTGATGCCATTCAACTATCTTATCCTCTGTCATCCCCTTCTCCTCCTGCCTTCAATCTTTCCCAGCATCAGGATCTTTTCCAATGAGTCAGTTCTTCACATCAGGTAGCCAAAGTATTGGAGTTTCAGCTTCAGCATCTGTCCTTCCAATGAACACCCAGGACTGATTTCCTTTAGGATAGACTGGTTGGACCTCCTTGCAGTCCAAGGGACTCTCAAGAGTCTTCTCCAGCACCACAGTTCAAAAGCATCAATTCTCTATCACTCAACTTTCTTTACAGTCCAACTCTCACATTCATACATGACTACAAGGAAAAATCACAACTTTGATTAGATGGACCTTTGTTGGCAAAGTAATGTCTCTGTTTTTTAATATGCTGTCCAGCTTGGTCATAGCTTTTCTTCCAAGGACCAAGCGTCTTTTAATTTCATGGCTGCAGTCAGCATCTGCAGTGATTTTGGGGCCTAAAAAACTAAAGTCTGTCACTATTTCCACTGTTTCCCCATCTATTTGCCAGGAAGTGATGGAACTGGAATTCTTACCACAATCAAATGTTTTAAACTGTTGGTTACTTTTATTTTTTAAAAACACTGATTTGCTTCTTTCTGCCTGTTCTGGGCCTCTACTGCTGTGTGTGAGTTTCTCCCGTCGTGGCGGGCAGGGGCTGCGCCCTGGCTGCGGTGCACTGGCTTCTCGCTGCAGCGACTTCTGAGGCTGCAGAGCGTGGGTTCTCAGGGCCGTGGCCTCGGTAGCTGCAGCACTCAGGCTCAGCAGCTGTGGCGCTTAGTCGCCCTGGTGCCTGGCGGATCTTCCCCCTACCAGGCCTCAAATCTGGGTCCCCTGCCTCGGCAGGCGATTCTTAACCACTGGACCACCAGGGAAGCCCTAGCTCATCCTTTTAAACTTCCTTTTTCTTCTCTTCCTCTTGGCCACTGGAAAGCTTGGAGCTAAGGCCTCGGCTCAGTAGTTTCCTTTTAGTTCTAGATTTCTGAGATTCCCATGCGCCCTACTCCATTACTCAGAGCTTAATCCACACATGTCATTTAAAGAGTTTCATTGTACTTGTGCTTTTAACATTTTTGGAAGTAGGCAGGGCATCAGTGGAAAATAAATGAATGCCTCTCAGAGGCACTACAGCGATGAAGGCATTAAAACCCAAGCTGCCTATTCATCAGATTTGTGGCTCTCTTTGAACACTTTTGCAGGCACTGAATTGCTCAAGACTTAAAAAAGCCACAGCTTTATATTGGACCTCTAGTGGTATTTGCTTCAGGAGTTGAAGCTGGAGGTAGAGTTAGGCAGATGGAAAATGCTGAGCTTACCTGCACGGCACCATTGTGACCAAGGGACAGAGTGCAGAGAAGAAGCATAGGGAGCCCCGGGCCTCCCTTGGAAACTTACCAGCCGCGTCTCTTTCCCACAGCGGACTGGGCACACTTGTCTGCTGTGCCCCAGCATCCTGTCTTGAAGGCCAGGAGAACACCTTTATCCTCGCATCCCTGGCACCTAACACAGAGTCTGACTCAGGAGACACACACGAGAGGACACACCTGACATGTTTCTTCCAGGCTCATTGCTCCTGGGCTCTGGCCGTGGCGATGGTACTAATTCAAACAGGGAAA
>SJYV01018267.1:0-15017 GCA_006410875.1 Neotragus pygmaeus | reverse complement strand
TTTTTTTTTTTTAATTGGAGTATAGTTGCTTTACCATGTTGTGTTAGTTTCTGTTGTACAAAGAAATGGAAGCAGATCAGCTGTATGTACACCTACAGTCACAGCCTCTTGGACCTCTCTCACACCCTTCACCCCCACCCTTGTCCCACACTTCTAGGTCATCACAGAACACTGGGCTGAGCCCCCCGTGCTAGACAGCAGGTTCCCACTAGCTATCTGTTTTACACAATGTAGTGGAAATGTGTCAATGCTAGTCTCTCATTATGTCCACCTTCCTCTTCTCCTGCCATGTCCACATGTCCATTCTCTACTTAGGAGGGCAGTTTTTTGAGGTAAGATGATTTTGGATAAATGACAAATTAGAGCAGGGTCATCCATATGTAAATGGCCAATAGGGAACTGGAGATATGAGATGGGAACTCTGGAAGAAATCAGGGTAGGAGTTGAAATTGGAGAACCATTCTCATTATTGGTTCATCAAACATTTATGGGCACTTACTCTATGCTAGGCGCTATGCTAGATACTGGGGCTAACGGAGGAAAAAGACAGATGTCACACTTCGCCCTCAATATGCTTATCTTATACTCAACAGAGAGAGAGAGACAATTAGTGAGGAAAATGTTTGTACACAATTACAGCTCATGATAAGTATGTAGAGGAGCAAAATTTGTTACCCAAAATATCTCTTTGGCATGTGGATTATTTTCAGCTGAAAACAATCAAGACCCAAAAGACTCAGGAAGAACATTTGACCTTCCCCCTAATTGTCTTTAGAAGTAGAGGAAGTATTCTAGGCAGGGAGCTATCACCATAGATAACTGCAGCATGAACTAGGTTTGTAGTGGGGAGAAACCTAGCAAAATCTGTTGGTTAAAATTCCTCTGTGTCCCACCCTCTCTGCTTGGCTCAGCAAGTATCTGTTGATTAAACATTTGCTTTTCCATTTCCATGTCAATTGCCTTCCCCCTACCTATGAGGTCCTAAACCACTACCCTCAACACCCTCTTCTGTCTTTAGCTGAAGATTGCCTTTAAGGTGAGGGTTCCAGCCGTTCTGGCTCATAACTCAGTTTCTTAGGCCTTTCTCATGTATAGATGTTATTAAACTTTTGTGTGATTTTCTCCTATTAATTGGTATCATGTCAGTTTAACTCTTAGACCAGCCAGAAGAACATTGAAGGGTAGAGGAAAATTTCTTCCTCCCCGACAAGTGCTATGAAGGGTGGCCTGCTTGAGATTAGGTGATCAAAGAAAGCCTCTGAGGAAGTGGCAGTTAACCCGAAAGCTGATCAATGGGATAGAACCAGCTAGACAAAGTAGAAAAAAGAACAACCTAGGAAGAGGGAACAAGCAGGTTTGGATGTGGGACAGANGCCTGCTTGAGATTAGGTGATCAAAGAAAGCCTCTGAGGAAGTGGCAGTTAACCCGAAAGCTGATCAATGGGATAGAACCAGCTAGACAAAGTAGAAAAAAGAACAACCTAGGAAGAGGGAACAAGCAGGTTTGGATGTGGGACAGAACTTGGTGTGCTGTGGGACTAGAAAGAAACCCAGTGTGGGCCTTCCCTGGTGGCCTAGTGGTTAAGACTCTGTGCTCCCAATGCAGGGGGCATGGTTTGATCCCTAGTCTGGGATCAAACATGATCCAGCATGCCATGTAGCACGGCCAGAAAACAGTGTGACTTGGAGCTCCTGAGCAAGGGACACAGTAACACAGTATGAAGGTGGAGAGGAAGGCAGTAGCCAGATCATGGGGACCTTGAAAGCCACAAAAAAAACCTTGACATTTTATTCTTGGAGTAGGAAGTTATTGAAAGGTTTTAACTACAGACAATAAAATGATCTATATTCCTTTGGACTATAAAATACAGATAGTTAAAGCATTAAAAACAGGCTTTCTCAGAAGAGAGAATAAACACAGAAATAAGAGGCTGAGGGCTGAGTCGTAGGGCACGCCTCTCATTAGCATATGATGGGAGAGAGAGGAGCCAGCCAAGAGGAAGAAGAGTGTTCAGAGAAGCAGGAAAGGTGTCATGGAAATCCATGACAGAGGACAGTTCACCAAAGCGTCTGGTCAGCATTGTTAAATGCTGAAAAGATTGTGAGGAGGAATGAAGTCTGAAGAAAATGTCTATAGATTGAAGGAAACCATTCTGAAAGGGTAACTTCCATTTAGAACAATGAAGCTATAGGTAATTAAGTAGAAAACACACTTCTAAGAATATATTAGTCAGTGGAAGGATAAAATAAAATGATGGGTTTTAAAATGGGCAGAAGAACAGACTAGACATTTTTTCAAAGAATATACACAGATGGCTAACAGACACATAAAAAGATGCTCAACATTGCTAATATTAAAGAAATGCAAATCAAAACAATGAATGGTTAACATCAAAAGGAACACAAATAAACAAATGTTGGAGAGGATGTGGAGAGAAGGGAACCCTTGTGCACTGTTGGTGGGAATGTAAATTGGCACAGTCACTATGGAGAACAGTATAGAGGTTCCTCAAAAACTAGAATTAGAACTGCCATATCATCTAGTGATTCCACTCTAGGGCATATATCCAGAAAACCTGAAACCACTAATTCAAAAAGACACATATACCCCAATGTTCATAGCAGCTCTATTTACAATAGCCAAGATATGAAAGCAACCTAAGTGTCAATCAACAGACTAACGGGTAATGAAGATGTGGTGTATATACATATCTATATAATTCACACACAATGGAATATTACTCAGCCATAAAAAGGAATGAAATTTTGCCTTTTGCAAGAATGTCGACAGACCTAGATAGTATTATGCTTAGTGAAATAAGTCAAAGAAAGACAAATACTGTATGTTATCCCTCATATGTGGAATCTAAAAAACAAAACAAATGAATGTATATAGGAAAACAGAAACCAACTCATAGATGTAGAAAGCAAACTAGTGGTTACCAGTAGGGAAAGGGAAGGGGGAGGGTCAATATAGAGGTAGGTGATTAAGAGATACAAACTACTATGTATAAAATAGATGAGCAAAAAAGGATGTATAGCTCAAGGAATTACAGCCATTATTTTGTAACAACTTTAAATGGAGTACAATCTAGAAAAATTCTGAATTGTGCTATACCCCTGAAACTAATGTGATATTGTAAATCAACTAAACTTCAATTTTTAAAAAATCCTTAAAAATAGAATGAAGGGTAGAATTAGCAAGTTCAAGCAACGGTCTTTTCAGACTAGTGGAGATATGTGGGAAGCTGGATTTGGGTGCGGCCTAAGAAAAGTGCAGGGATAGTGGGAGAGGTGAAAGGAGGAAAATGAAAATGTTTGAAAAACGCTTGAAATATTAGCAGATAATTCAGAGGCCAAGAGCCTAGAGCATATTGAAAGAGAAGTGGGCAAGATCACAGGTGCTAGTGTTAAGTTTTAAAGGAAGATTCTCTTTCCTCCAAGACTAGAGAGAAGGGTGAGAGAGTAGATATAGTTTCGGAGAAACTTTGAAGTGGAGGGGGCAGAAAGTTTAGAGAGTTCACGACAGTTGACACTAATTTTTCAATCAAAATTAACAACACACACTAATGTATTATAAATCTCAATAAAAGTCTGTTTCAAGGAAGGAAACTTGGGTTATCTTGTTTGCTTTATTTTGTTTCTGATATTCCTGCAGTATCTAATGGTATCTTGTACCATGGTAGGTGCTCAATTAACAGAGGTTGGTTGTTCGATATAGCTATTCTCAAGGAATTTACAACTGGGAACAACCAAATTATATATGCAATATATGGTAATTTCCAAAAGAGTGATTCCGCTAACAAATATTGTGGGATTTAAAAGGAAAGAAGTGTACTTGTAGACTGAACTGATGTGGGAATGTTTCATACAGAAGGGGAGTTGTTATCTGAATCTATGGTAAAGAATCTGCCTGCAATGCAGGAGACCTGAGTTCAATCCCTGGGTCAGGAAGATCCCCTGGAGAAGGAAATGGCAACCCACTGCAGTACTCTTGCTTGGAAAATCCTTTGAAAGGGAGAGCCTGGCAGAGCTCCATGGGGTCGCAAAGAGTCTGACACGACTGAGCTACTAACATTAGTATTTAAATGCAGATTTTGTGAAAACAAAACAAATCTAGAGGGGAGCATTTTCTATGTCAGGTCTTGGATAGTGAACTCACAGCAAATTGGAAAGATCTCACCACTTTAGGAAATATGGGAGAAAATCAGCCAGAGGTTATTCAAGACATAGCTGAGATAGTAAAATAAAGTTAAAAAAAAAAAAAGCAGTAGGATCCAGGGGACAAAGGCATTTGAACCTGTGTCAGGAGGCTGGGAGTTTAGGAGTCTTTTGTTTTGAAGAGCATCTTGCCAAATTATATGTAAAATTAGGCATTTCAGTCTAATTTGGAATGAAAGTCAGGAAGCTTCATTCTATCGTCATTTCCAGATTCATCCTTGTCAAGTCAAGATATAATTCTGTTATTATTCTGCTCAAAAGTTCTCAATGGTTCCCTAATGCCTACACAATTAATATATAGACTCAGTGGCCTAGCACTGAAAGGAATTCACAAGTAAGGTTCCAAGTATTTCTAGGCTTGTTTCCAGTTATACCACATACACACCACATACCCTTGCCAATTCAACTAGGAACTGTTTCCTGATCATGCTATGTGCATCCTGTCTCTATTCCTCTTCTCATGGTACTAACTCCACCTCTACCTTGATGTGTGTCAAAACCTTATCCCCCTTTAAAGACCTATTTTCCATGCCAGCACCTCCTCTATAAAATCTGTCCTACTCCTTCCCACCAGGGAGATTTTCTCTCTTTTGTTAATTCCCATAGCATTTGAGAACTCATATAAATGTATAATGGATCTTATATTATAGTTATTTGTAAGGTCACTTAATTCCTCATCTTACCTTCTAACTCCTACTAAATTTCAAATTACTTGGTGACAGGATCTAGATACTGTTCATTTTTTATTCCCTTTTGAACCTAGCATAAACAGTTCGTGACTCAGACTGATGAAAAATTAGAGTGAGGCATTGGAAAAGACTCTGATGCTGGGAGGGATTGAGGGCAGGAGGAGAAGGGGACGACAGAGGATGAGATGGCTGGATGGCATCACCGACTTGATGGACATGAGTCTGAGTGAACTCCGGGAGTTGGTGATGAACAGGGAGGCCTGGCGTGCTGCAATTCATGGGATCGCAGAGTCGGACACGACTGAGCGACTGAACTGAACTGAGGGGTGGATGCAGCTGGGAAAGCATCAGTTAAAGTTGTACCTAATAAGAGCTATCTCAACCTTTGTCTTGGTGATTTCTCTGAAATTTAGACTCGTTGACTCTTTAGTGTTAATTTTTGATGCGCTAAATTTTGACACATGCTAGTCATTCTCATTATCACTATTTATATCCAATGTAGTGATTTTCTATTGGAGCGCTAATAGATCTTATGATCATTTTTGAGTTATAAGTATACTGAGCAAATAGTGTACTGAGTAATATTTGTCATATGACATATGGAGGCAGCATAATAGAGTGGAAAGAGGGAACGCTTTGAATTTCACTGAACTTCACTTTGGATCCTTGCTGTTCTGTTTAATAGTTATGTGTAGTTCTGTTGCTTGCTCAACATTTTTTTTTTCTGGTCAGCTGATTTTCCTTGTAGCAAATTACTTCTTTCCATGGGGCTTGAGGTATGGCTAACAATCCTCCCCATCCTCCCCTGCACTTCCAAAGGAAGGCATGGGACATAGGTCTTGCCAATCGCCATATCCCTTCTCTCTGGCTAATGCCACACTGATGAGACTCAACTGGGAAAAATGAAACCCTCTGTCTGTTGAGAGAATGGGATGTATGACTGAAACTAATGGTTGTTCATCGCCTCTCTATAACCAGGATCAAGTTTGTCTAAGAACAAAGCCAATGTGGAGAACAGCAGAGCTCAGTGACTGAGATACGTGAATGAGATGTGATGACATAATTCAGCCTCTGGATCTGGCTATGCATGTATTTGTGCCAAGTTGTTTCAGTTGTGTCTGACTCTTTGTGACCCTATGGACTGTATCCCACCAGGCTCCTATGTCTAGAGATTCTCCAGGCAAGAATACTGGAGTGGCTTGCCATGCCCTTCTCCAGCAGATCTTTCTGAACCAGGGAATGAACCCACATCTCCTGCGTCTTGTGCATTGGCAAGTAGGTTATTTACCAACAGAGCCACCTGAGAAGGCTGGATGTGGCTACAGGCAAAGGCATGTCACCCCCTTCCTTCTTTATCCTCTACTCCCTTAGACTTTGAGTTACATGAATTAATGAACAACTTGTTTATTCCTTAAGTCAATTTGAGTTTATTTTACTTCTAATCAACTAATAGTAAATAGATATATCACATGACCTGGGGCAAGTTATTCACAAACTCTCTGAGGCTCAGGTCATCTATAAAAGGGGAAGAATCCTGTTAACTATCACACTGGGAATATTAGGAAGTTCAACTGTATGTGAAATATAAGGGAGAGCATTTTGACAACTATAAATGTTTGTAAAAAAGAGGATAGGTATTATAGTCTTTCATCCAAGGGAAAAAAAGCATACTGTTTACTATGATTATGTTTTCTTTAAAAAAACAAAGAAACATTCATTTGACCAATATAGACAATGGAAATGCAAAAGCCTATGCCCAAACTGTTACAGTTAAATATCTCACCACAGGATTTCTCTTTGATGACTAAAATCACAGATTTTTTTCTTTTTTAGCACAGAACATGAAAACCTATTTATTATTCCACCTAGAATATAGAATATTCAAGAGCTAGCATTTAACTTTAAGGCTGGTTCTTAAAAGCCTGCATAAAAGTTTTGAAATAAAGATTTGTTGCTGTCTCATACCTCTACATTTTCAACTTTTCACTTTGAGTATAGGTTGTAAATATGTTGTTAGAGCAAAGCATTTAAGAAATGGCAAAATTCAACCTTGGAACATCACGTTAGTCATTCAAAGCAGACATATTTGAAAACTGGTTCAAATACTGTTTCTGCCACTTCTTTCCTCCTACTCCTTTCCTTATATAACATATTATCTTTGAACCAGACACTTAAATAATAATCTGCGTGATCTAAAAAAGTAAATGCAATTGCTAATGAAGCCTAATTTATAACCTGGCACCTTCAGGACCTAGAAGCAGCTGCATTATTTAAATGTTTCAATGATAGGGAAAAATTTGCTTGTGAGAGTGTCTATGTAGGTGTGGGATGGATGGAGAACCTATATATGAACCATGAACCTACTTTGGGTCTTAGAAATCTATCCTGAAGTTTTCAAACCCAAGGACTGCATGTTTAATTTTCATTTGTTTTGTAGTAAAGGACTGACATGAAGATATAAGTGGTGCTTGCAAAATTCTATTTTAAAGTCCAGAGATAAGCTAGCACAGCAGAATAATATTTAGAAAGTAAGCATGGGGAGTTTAAACAATTGTCTTCTTTATGTCAGAAAGATGGTCTTGCTCTTAATTTTTTCCATCCACTTTTACTGGATGCTAAGAAATGCAATATCTTCAGGGGGAAAACTGGTCTGTGTGCCACAGTATTCTATGCAAATGAATCCAGTAATGGAAAAACAAAAACCCCATCACTCATGCATCTATGAATATAGTTTCTTATATTTGATATAGAGCCTGATGTACCATCCTTTTCTTTTTCCCCTTGACATCTGTGAAGTATATACCAGCAACTTAAAAAAAAATCCATAAGGTGCTTTCCTCTTAATACAGGTGTGAGGAAAGCAAATATATTAACTCAGTATTCACCAGGAGTTTTTCTTTTACTATATATAATTTGATAGAATCCAGAAACATTTTGTTCTTTCTAAATGAATCCACCAATGGGTAAGAAAGGTTTTGACACATTCCTCAATACCAGAAGAATATAAAACAATCAAAAAATAATAGCATCTCTCTGTGGGTCCCTGTTCAGATTGAAACATATCTTTCTGCATGGAGCCATGGAAGTGTAGCTTTTTAAGGTAGTGTCAATAAACAGATAAAACTCCTCATCCCGCATGCAGTTGTTCTGACTGCTTCATATCCAGCAACCACAGACATCCTTTTTACAAAAGAGGTGTATACTGACTGTAATGATGATGAAGCTGAGCATGAGAAAGCTCATCATCATTTAAGATGAACTTATCACCTCAGAACCAAGATGCGGTAGACACAGGATTGAAAAGTCAGTCTGAAAAGAATATAACAAGTTGGTTTGACAACTCAGTGTTCTTAACCACTGCGTTGTCTTACCGCTCAAGCAAAAAGTGACTTACTATTTTAGCAGAGTGCCTTTTCTACAAGATACCAAGTTTTACTCTTAGAGGTAGTCACGCAAGTTGCCCCCACCTCCACCTCTCTTGCCGATTCCCGTATTTCTCTACCTTCCACCACGAACAACAGTAATGAATTTTCAGGGTGACCATCAAAGGACAATGAACGTCGACGTTTTCCAAATATGAGAACTAATCTTGAGAGAAGGAAGAGAGGACTTGTTCAAGGTCAGATAACCAATTGGCAACAGTACAAGTACCAGCACAAATCTGCTTGTTCATTCCAGTGCTATCTCTAAAGAGAAAACAAAATCTCACAACACAGTGGGTAGTTTCTTATCCATGACAGGCTAGTCATCTATATCTATACAGATATATATCTATTATGAGGTCAATTGAATAAATGAGTATTCAGACACACCTGGAGCATCAGAGCATTGTTTAAGTACAATATTAATCTCAAAGGTATCAAATTATCTTGTTCCGAACCTAACGCTGGAGTTCTCTCCTCCAAACATGTTCCTTCCCTGTTGCTCCCTGTTTCGGGAAGTAGTTACTTATCACTCTTAGGGCACAGAGAACAGAAGGAGAAGATCTGGGTTCTCAGAACCTGGCATTTTGGAGCATGGTCCATACAGAGCTGGCCCTGAGATTATCAAGGAGGGGACGCAGCAGCCTCAGCGAAGGGTCACTTTGAGGAAGGTGTGGACTGGAAGCAAACCGGAAGGAGTCTTGCCTCCTCTCCCGGCAGCCTCCCAGCCTTCCTTGAGCGCCCCCTGGTCTCAGCGTCTAGTGGGGCAGCAGCCTCTGAAGGCATCAAAGGAGAACAAGAAGGTGAGTGTGAGAGGCTATAACTTAATACCTGCAGCTTAATAACTGGCACGAAGGATTGTAGTGAAAAGACAAGTTTCTTTCCTTTCCTGCACCCCTCCACCTTCATTAACATGCTTGTAACCATCCTCCAGAAGAAAATGGAACGAACAATTGATTCTATGGAAGGTGCTTAGTCGCTTTAGTCACGTCCGACTCTTTGCGACCCCATGGACTGACTGTAGCCTGCCAGGCTCCTCTGTGCATGCAGTTTTACAGGCAAGGATACTGTAGTGGCTTGCCATTTCCTTCTCCAGGGGATCTTGCCAACCCAGGGATCCAACCCGGCTCTACTGCATTGGCAGGCAGATTCTTTACCACTATGCCACCTGAGAAGCCCATATCATCCACATCTTCTTTACTGGAAGACTAAATATCTTCACCCATTCATCTGGTGGTTGACATTTAGGTTATTGTCTGTGCCATCTCCTTCTTTCTCTGTCTGAGTAAACTCCTAGTAATCCTGTGAGACCTAGCTCAANAAAGCATCAGTTCTTTGGTGCTCAGCTTTCTTCACAGTCCAACTCTCACATCCATACATGACCACTGGAAAAACCAGAGCCTTGCCTAGATGGACCTTTGTTAACAAAGTAATGTGTCTACTTTTTAATATGCTAGCTAGGTTGGTCATAACTTTCCTTCCAAGGAGTAAGTGTTTTTAAACAAAACTCAAAACATGGAAGGCCAATATATATTTTAACTCTTGACCTGGAATGTACATACTACCAATTTGTCTTGCAAGGTTCCTATGTAGATAGGTTTTGTCCTTGACTTTGAAACTAAGAAATTTACTTGAAAGCTTTCACAAGACAAGTACTTATTTCTCTATCACATTCTTTATTTTCTCTATCAGCAAGTACTGACTCAAGCTCTTCTTAAAACCATCCTCCCAAAAAGATCCCCTATGTTCTCTGGCAAAGTTTATGTTGTTAGATGATTCTCTTTAAAAGGTAGTCCTAATCCCAGAGCGTCCATGTTAATTCTGAAGCCACAGAGTAAATAATTGAAGAGGCTGACCTAATACTCTTGGCCTCACTTAGACCAAAAGATATCTTACAATAGCAGCAACTTATCGACCTTCCTATTCATCTGGAATTAACTTAATATTTAATAAGCTAGAGCAATGTTGTAAAATAGAAATTAATGTGATTACATCTTTAATCTATAATTTCCTAGTAGCCACACTAAAAAATAAAATACACATAAAATATTTTATAACCCAATAAAATATTTTTAATTGTTATTTCTTCTATTAAACCAACTTATCATTTCAACAGTCAATATAAAGTTTATAAAATTGATATTTCACCTTCTTTTTCATATAAATCTTCAAATTCATTGTTTATTTTATGTATAGCTCATCTCAACTGTACACTAAATTTTCAATGGTTAAAGGAAACCATAGTCCTAGGGAAACAATAAAGTTGTTTAATGAAAAAGTACTTCTAAATAAATCATTTTTTTAAATTTAAATTAATTATAATTAAATGAAATTGAAAATCCAGTTTCTTGGTTGTATCAAGCACATCACAAGTATTGTTGGCTACCATATGGGTAGCACAGACCTAAAGGATGGTCTTGTTGAAGTATTCACATGAGGTAAGCACAATGGCACTTCCCAGTAGCCTTACAAAGGAAAAACACTAACACTCAAGGAAGAAATCTAAAGCAAATCAANATCAAGCACATCACAAGTATTGTTGGCTACCATATGGGTAGCACAGACCTAAAGGATGGTCTTGTTGAAGTATTCACATGAGGTAAGCACAATGGCACTTCCCAGTAGCCTTACAAAGGAAAAACACTAACACTCAAGGAAGAAATCTAAAGCAAATCAAAACCATAACCAAAATGAAGCACTTCTAGGAGAGAAAATATCTGTTAGGACAAAGGGCCTTCTGTATGATCAAGCTTACATATATAAATGAAAATTACCCTAGCTTTTGATTTAGATAATATTCAAATGTGAGTCCCTCCACCTATGGTGTTGTGGGGAGGGGTGTAATTTCCTTGGTTCTGTCTCATCACAACAAAAGTTTGAAGCGATGGACTAGCATTACAGCCCTCAGACAGACCGTGTCACAGCTCTCAGACAGATCAGTGTTATACCTCCGTTTTANTGGGCACCCTTGTCTTGTTCCTGACTTTAGGGGAAATGCTTCCAACTTTTCACCATTGAGGATAATGTTTGCTGTGGGTTTCTCATATATAGCTTTTATTATGTTGAGATATGTTCCTTCTATTCCTGCTTTCTGGAGAGTTTTTATCATAAATGGATGTTGAATTTTGTCAAAGGCCTTCTCTGCATCGATTGAGATAATCATATGACTTTTATTTTTCAATTTGTTAATGTGGTGAATTACATTGATTGATTTGCGGATATTGAAGAATCCTTGCATCCCTGGGATAAAGCCCACTTGGTCATGGTGTATGATCTTTTTAATGTGTTGTTGGATTCTGATTGCTAGAATTTTGTTGAGGATTTTTGCATCTATATTCATCAGTGATATTGGCCTGTAGTTCTCTTTTTTTGTGGTGTCTTTGTAATTTGAGTACTCTGTGTATAGCCTATGGGAAGGGATCGTATAAACAAACAGGCTGAAGTGAAGAAACTCGCATCCTTTTGAGATTAATGTAGCACTCTTGTATCCATTTCAACAAACCTGCTTTTGTAGTTTCAGCAGCAAATGTAGTAGACATAGTATACTCTGGTCATTAAATAATATTATAGAATTAACTGAGGATGGAATATTACCTACATTATGGAGTTAGTATAAGGATTACATGAGATAATATTTGTAAGGTGTTCAATGCATGCCATGACATATTAGAGTCCACACAATGTTGTTTCTTAGTTTCTTCTTAAAATCCTTCCAACTTGAAATTTATCTTATGAGTGATTTATTTTCTATAATTTATTTAGCCTGTGGTCACTATGCTATTTCTTAAATCCTTATTTCAACCCTTAAAAAGTTTAGGAAAATGCTGCTGATACTATTTTGCATTTAAATAGCCCCTTTCCTAGAGAGTATACAGGAGGAAAATACAGTGATTGAAATAATCATTTTTAACATTTCCAAACATCATATAGGAAAATAAAATACATAGAAACAGGGGACCAGCATTTCTCAACACATATTCATTACTGATAGGAACCTACCATAATACTTTTTATATGGTTAAAAAAATAGGCTGCATTAATATGATAAGAAGCTACAGTTTCTTATCTAAGTTCGGTCTTTTTTCAAAGCGAGTCTTAATATCTGAAACCCTCCAGTTGAGAGTCCCTCCATCAAGTCTCTCCGATCTTACTCTTCAACTGTGATGTGTTTTAAAGTCGTTGTGTCTAGAGTTGTTATGCTGCTTTTAAACACTTTGAAGAAAAGTGCAGCTGCAATGTAAAATCCTTACATTTGTCAAACCTTCCTTTCATCCACCTGTAATACTGCATTCTTTACCCATGTAGACAGAGTCTTCTGTGCTTTCTTACTGCTAATTTAGGACCTTCTCTGATGCCTTTACTGTCTTCTCTCTTCTCTGGTATATGAGATTTGTATTTGGTAAGGTCCCTGATGATCCAATTCAATCTTTATTTATTGCTCATGTACTTGGTACCTAAACTCGTTTAAGGTAACAAAGTAAAGGGTTTCCTTTAAAGGACCTACAGAAAAAGAAGAGCTGGGTTAGATCCACTGCTGCCAGTTGAATCCTTGAAAAGGCTTGTTTAGAACTATATAAGAGATGGGGAAGATAACAGTATAGCTCAGTGCCTAGCCTATAGTATGTGCTCAATAAATTTGAGCTATTATTCCTTCCCAGAATAATTAACTACATATTCTTTAATCTATTTACTGTTATCTATTATTTGTATTTAGTTTTTTATTATTTGGATTACTGTTTGCTTCCATTACCATTTAAAAAGCTTGTTAGGACCACAACCCCTAAAAGAATTTATCCCACTGCCACTCTGCAGAGCGCTATGTACAGTACACTTCCCACACCAAGTCCTCAGTCAGTGTTGCTGTGGGTTATGGTGAAAGAATTTTTAAGAACCTCTCTGCCTATGGTATAATAACATCTGGGTTCTCTTCCTGTATTTCCAGTTCATTCAACCTCACCTCTAATAGTCCCTATTTTTTTCCATGTAAGTGCTGCCAGAGCAAGCAGAGTGAATGACCATATATGTGGAATATTTGAGGATCTCAGAAAGGTGTCTATCTCTCTTATATACCATCCTTCTTATCTTCTGATTATTTCTTTTTAGTTCAAACAGAAGTATCATGCCCACTGATTACTTCAAAATAGATTCTCCTTTGACAAATGAGAAAATGTAGGTGCAGAAACTCAGTTAATAAATGCAGCTGGAATTAAAGCTCCAAAATCCAAGCAGGTTCTTTGCTCTTGGTATACTGTAATTTTACAAATACAGCTATCACTCAAAAGAAGAGATCATCTATTTCCTCAATTNGAGGCCTGGCGTGCTGCTATTCATGGGGTCGCAAAGAGTCGGACACGACTGAGCGACTGAACTGAACTGATT
This sequence comes from Neotragus pygmaeus, assembly GCA_006410875.1. NCBI lineage: Eukaryota > Metazoa > Chordata > Mammalia > Artiodactyla > Bovidae > Neotragus > Neotragus pygmaeus. Next base: position 1,306 of record SJYV01018267.1, on the reverse strand, counting down.
GTGGACTCCTTTTCCCTGTTCTAATCACCTAACAGTGTCAATATCAGCAATAGAAAAGATTTACTCTTAAAAATCAAACTAGAGCTAAATCAAACTAAATGCTCTCTCTCTGAAACTCCAGGTTAGAATCAAAGAAAATTTGTCCGTAAATGATACTAAAAACATCAATATGTTTGCTATTAAAATAGATGGATGGAGAAAGGTTACAGTGTCATTTATAATGCCAAATATTTAGTTTAATTATGTAATAATTTACTTAATTCGATTTTTAAAGACTGAAGATTCTCATGTATATAGATCACTGATACAGTGAATCAATAATATTGATTCTTTCACCACACGGAGAAATAAATACACAAAGTTGTGTTCCGCTAATAAAATTTCATTAGCTTATATACAATACATTTTCCCATCTTAAAAGAACAGCCCTCTTTGACACAAACCCTCCTCTAGCTATTTCCCTATTTCACTGCTCCCCTCTATCAAAAATTTCTTCAAAAAAAGTTCTCTAATCCAACTCTCCATAAATCCTCTCTGCCTATTCTCTCCTACTCTCTTGAACCCACCTGAATGATTCTCACCTCATCACTTCCTTGAAACTTGTTTTTCTTGTCAGTAAGCTCCATATTGGTGAATTCAATGATCAGTTCTTATTAAGATCAGATCTTATTTAAATTATTTCTCTCCTTTCTGAGACCTTTTTTTTTTTTCAAACTTCAGAAAAACTACAGTCTCCTGAGTTTTATTCTGTCTCACAACTTCTTTTACTGATTCCCCCACTTTCTCCACACGTAAACATTTGCATGTTTTAGGATTGAATTTAGGATTCAGTCCTTAGAACTATTTTATACATACAGTCGCTTACACAATTATTTTGTTTAAGCTTTGAATATTATCTCTTTGTGGGCCTTTATAGCTCCAGGAACTTTATCCTAGCTCCAGGCTCATACATCCAAAGGGCAGGTTGGGTTCTCACTTGGATGTTGTAAGGCATCTCAACTTAATATCAGACTTCTCATCTTCCTTCCTAAGGTGTTTTCCCATGTCATCCATGACAAGTCATTCTTGCAGTTGCTCAAGGCAACACCTGAGAGTAATCCTTCACTTCTTTTACTCTCTTGCCCTAGAACTGTTGCTTTATTTTTCATTTATTTGATTATTAAAGAATTAAAACTTTCCAAATGTATATTTACTCTTTTTAACTTATTTACTGGGATACAGTTGTTTCATAGGATAGTGCTACTTTCTGCTGTACAGTGAAGTGAATATCATATGTATACAGGTATGTAACCTCTCCCTTCAATCC
>SJYV01018265.1:23429-37514 GCA_006410875.1 Neotragus pygmaeus | reverse complement strand
TTCCAGCCTCCCAAAGACCATAACTATGTCAAACATATATTGCATGTTCTTTCCATTTGTTAGGCTGCTTACAGTCATCAAGAGAGATCCCCTTTTTGACAATACCATTTGGAAATATAACTGGGTAAAATTCCAAGAAGTTAGACAATAGTCCCCCCACCCTGACAATGACCTTCGTTGGCTTGTGGTTTGTCATCACATTTTGCACAACCATCACACACTCCCAGTCAGCAGAGTCCATCCCCAACTGCCACTGCAGATGCAGGCCATTCAGGACCTACCAGTTCTGTTGAGGTTACCACATCGAGCTCAACGATCTCAGTCTGGAATTAGATTAGTGACTCTAAGCCTAAACCTACAGTATGAAGGTACATTTCACTTCATGATACACAGACAAGATCAGGGTTGAAAAAATATAGCAATACAAGCAATTCTAATGAGTTTAGAACTCAAACCTTTATTCGTGCTGTAAAGGGGAAGAAAAGTGTTAGTAGTCACATACATGATGCAACAAGGACTGGCTCTTACAGTTCTTACCATACAGAGCAACAGAAAAGAACCCTTTCCACCTGTTTTTACAGTTTCAATTTCACAACAGCTTACTGGAACATATTTCCCCATACATGCATGACTAATGCTTTTTAAATTTCAATGACAGTAACTGTATCACATGCCCAAGTTACAGGTTAAGAATGGAACCACCAGCATACTTGTAAACATTAAAAAGAAAGAACCCAGAAAAATTCCATGTCATAAGTATTGAGGGTTTAAAATTTTCAAAACGAAATTCAATGGGAAAATGGACAGGATAAAGTCACTGGTATTTATCACAAAGGACTGGTACTTCTGTAAATTTTTACAAACACCATAAGCCAGGAAAGAAACTCCCCACCCCGTTTTGCTCTTATTTCCCTACCCCCAGTTTTGCTCTTATTTCCCTACTTGATTTTGGTTAAGTTTCCCCTCTAGTACTCCTTCACTTAACACAAACATTCAAACTGAAGATGGTGTGAACTATTAACTGGAACCTTAGCAAGGGTACATAGATTGTTTGCTACCAAATATTACAGTAATTAGAGCGTGATCACGATTTAAGTTCTCCTTGTTACAATGAGGATGAAAAGAAAGCACTTTGGCTATTACTAATTACTCATCACAAAGATAAGATGTTTATAAAGCAAGAAGTAACATACAAAATTTCTTCAGAAATCATTGTGTTTTCACTTTGCTCAAACTTTCAACTGCAAAATACCAAGTGAACAAAAATGTTACAAACCCAGAAGCGGGCATCTAAGCGCATACCAAAATCTCAAAATACTTTAAAAGCCCACAATTTGGGTAAAGTATTTTCTGAAACTAGTCCCTGAACATTGCACACCTTCAGATAAACCACTTAAGAAATTTGCAAAGGAGTTGAAAGATGTTAACCTGCTGATACAAGTCCCTGACACCAATCTTTCAAGAGACTGATACTCAGGTTTCAGTTACCTTTTCAGTCTTCCCCTTCTTGTAGCAAAGCAAAACAATTTTGCTTTTTTCCTTCCCCACCCTTAGCAGTTTTAAGCATTGTAGAAACTCTTCAAGTAACAATTTAACTATCATTAACAATGTACTATTAACTAGCATTCTCTTTGCCTTTGAGCTCTGTTCCCCAGAGCTCTGCCTACTGATCTTTTCTCCAGAGAATTCCCTTCCACCCACTTTCCCGACCCCTCCCACCCTCCGCAAGCCACACCTAATCACAGCCTTCTCTTCAGCTCACTTTCCCCAGAGCCAGGCTGTTTCCCTCCCCGCAACCCCTCACCTCAGGGCCCTCCCCTTTGAACAGGAAGATTCCTCTGAAATCTAATCAAGATAAGAAGCATATAGAGCAAGATGAACAAGATTACTATCGGTACCCCGACTATTCCCTTCTGGTAACAGAAATGACCAATCTAAACCTGCGGATATGATCTTCTCGCGCCCTCCCACCTAGCACAGCACAATGACACCCCACCCCCACTTCGCCACGTTGGCTTCATTTAAGTATCTGCCTAATGCATTTCAATCTGGAACGCTTTCCCAACACACACATTATATATCACACTAAGAACTCCTCCGACAAAAGCATAGGCAGGCAGATGAGTAGATGAGGGTCACTGGGATCCATGTGCAAGCTCCATCTACAAGGCAGCATCTGAGTTGTGGCATCAGCGTTAAAATGTTCTACAGCTTAAGAGTCTTCTGGAAACAAGGTTCGTGGCACACTAGTATGACAGGAGACTCAATTTAGAAGATGGCAGCATCTGAAACCTCCAACCCAGGAGACGTGCCTGCTGACATTCACGTGCCCAGAGATCGTTGCTCCCGGATCAAACACTCAAAGCAACACATCTGCTGATGGCCCCGGATCCATCTGCTTTGGCCTTTTAAAGACTGCCCCTCATAAGCTCATGAAAACCTTAAAGGATGGCCTCCTGAATACAGGGCTTCCTGAGCAAGGCCTGGAAACATGCCACTGGAGAACTTCCTCCTCCTAAGCCTCTGGAAATTCACTTTGCAGACAGCAATTTAGACGGGCTCTTTCCTCCAGGGTCTCCCCTCCTGCACCGCTACGACTCACACTGGCCAGGGGCTCCATTTCTCCTGGTGCCATCAGATCGCCATGATGAACACTACAGTAACAAACCACCATCCATGAGGCATTCTCGTAGTTTTTAGATGGTACCGTTGCTGCGGGCCCACCCAAGGGTGCACATTCAATCCCCACCCTCTCCACTGGCAAGCAACACCACCCCGCCCACCCAGAGTCTCAGCAGGGGCTGCCTCTCCTCTTCACGGTTACCAAGATACCAACTCCTATGGCAACAACGTTCCCGGCTTACCAGATTACCAGAAGCAATGTTTTAAGTGAATGGGTAACCTTGAGAGAGTGAAGGGGAGGAGGGGGGGCAGAGTGAGCTCACAGAACAGGTTAGCGCAGAACCTAGAGGAAAAGTCCAAAGGGGAGCACTGCCACCTGGAAAATAAAGTGAGGGTCAATTTTGTCCACTTCAGCCCCCGCCTGCCAGAGATACCAGTAACCGCTTGGACCGGCACCTTACCTCCTCACTCACTCCCTAGGACCACCCTCACACCCAGACCTGGGTTTCACCAGGCTGGGCCTGGCTGGACCCTGTCCCGGGCCGAGCCAGACTTACATACCGCCCTGGGCCAGAGCTGTCAGCCCCGCGAAGCTAAGTGCAGCTTCCACCACACGAGGCCTCATCCCCAGGCGGGCTCACAACCCTTTGTCTGGAAAAAAAGGGACTGCTGGTATTGACAAGTTCAAGTCCTCCCCTCCCTGCCCACCTGCCACCCTGCACCCCACTGCCTGCCTTCCAGCTCCTTTTCAAAGCATCGACTGACCAACTCCGCCTCCAGCAAGGGAGGCAAGACCCTCAACCTTCTCCACCTCTCTGTCTCTGCTTTCCTCCTCCTACACAAACCAGGGCACCAAGGGCCCGCTCAGCCTACGCAGGAGCGGCGCCCACCCAAAGATCAAGTTCCCCTTCTCCAGCAGACAGCTGCGACAGCCAGGCCTGGGGTGTCATCTTCCCCTTGGGTTACTGCGGGCGGGCCCTTTCAACACAGCTCTCTGCAGCACTATTTCCCCAAGATCTAGCCCCCCTGTTAACCTCCCTTCTCTTGGCACCCCAAGTTCCCTAGCCTCATCTAACTCTGCCATCTCTCTCATCTGTCTCCTAAGACCCTAAACTAGCCAACTCCGCCCTCCACAACTAAGCCAAAGCCCCGGCCCTCCCTGTCGCTAACTCCTGTTGGACAGGCCACAACTTTTGCTTTTATAGCCCTGGGCCGCGTCACTGGGGCACTGCTCAACGGGACGATTCCTCCACTGCCCCTGGAAAAAAAGTCCCTCCCCAACCCTGGCCAAGTAGACGACTCCGGGCGGCTCCCAGTCTCCCGGGTGTCCAGGTCTCGAATTCCCCGATTATCCCCACTCGTCTAAGCAAGTGCTTCCTGAGATCGACAACAGAGCTCAAGGTCACCTTGGGGGGAGGCGGATTCCAACGGGGAGGAGGGTGGGGAGAGAAATCCCCTTCTCAGCCTGTGATGGAGCCGAGGGTTTAGAGGTTTCCCGTTCCTTGAGGGGAGGTGTGGGTGGGGAGTGGATGAGGCAGGTTGGGGCTGCTCTCTGGAAGCGAAGGGAACTGCTGGGGGTCGCCTCAGGTCACCCCCGCCCAGCAGAAGCCCGAAAGAAGCGCCGGCAGAGCGTCTGGAAAATTCCGGGCGGCCGCAGCGGAGGGATCTCTGCAGAGGGCGCATCACTCCCTGGCGGCGGGGGTTGGGGTGGAGCGGCAGCGCGTGACTCCTCGGGTGTCGGCTGGGCCTCGTGAGCGCCGGTGACGTCAGCGCTGAGGCCTGCGGGTGGGAGCGGGGCGGGGGAGGGGCAGCCCGCGGCCCGCCGGGCTGGAGCCAGGGTTCCGCATGTGGGTGTCGTGGATCGTGAGCACGTCTGCACCCGGGCAGCTCTTAGAGAACCGCACCCACAGCTGTGCTCAGTGCCTCTGACCAAGAAACATGGCTGTGATTTTTTAAAAGTTGATTAAAAAGTTAAACCCCCATGTTGCGGCTTGGTAGCTTGAGGGGCGTGTGTCATCGCTTTGTTATTCTGTTACCAGGGGCCTGGAGGCTTGAAGTATTTCATCAGAAAAGTTGGGCCTGTTGGGTTAGAGTACTTTATGATTAGTCATTCTCTATTAACTGGGAAAAGGTAGTTGTGAGGTAAGGAAAAGCAAGATGTTTGTGGAGAAAACAAAACATGTAATTGTATGGCAACAAGACTAAAAGTATATAGATATTTTAACCCTTTTTCCTTTGGGGTTGGGAGGTGAGGAAAAAGCATTTAGGGTGCGAAGGGAACTAGTTTGTCCAAGCTACTTTACAACCTGTGATGGGCCTCAGGGAGTCTGCCTGATGATTGTGGGGGGCACGTCCCGGTGACTGCCTCCGGGGAGCAGGCCCTCAATGTGGCTCTCCCAAAGTGGAAGCAAAAGCAACCCCGTGAGCGCCTGTCCCCTCCACCGAGGCCTGGCAGTGCCTGTGGAACTGGTGAGAATTTGGAAAGGGTCGCTGGCATCTCCCTGTGTAGGGGTCAGAGTAAGGAGGAGTCACAGCCCCAGACCCCCACGGGGCGTCCTCTCAGCCCTGCCGCATGGGATGGAAGGACAGTGGTCAGGAGTAAGGAGAGCCGAGAAGGGCCTCTTGGACCAACTCCAGCCAGGAAGTCTTCTCCCAGGATAACCACCCACACCCTAAACAAACCCACCTGTGACAACAGGCTCCCTTGGCAACAAGGGGGAAACTGGGGAAGGAGGGTTTTTTCTCTCAGCCTCTGCAAGATGGCATCAGCAGCTGCTAGGCGGGGGCTGGGGCCAGCTGCTGCACCCTTCCTGGTTCTCGGAAAATTGCTGTTGCTCATGTGACCGTCGTCCCAGAAGGCTGAGTATGTGGCAAGCCCAGGCTTGTTCATAGGGCAGCTCAGCTGCTCTCTCCAGCCAGGGAAAGATTATGGAAGCTCACTTTTCCCCAAGGTCTGGCTCATCTGTCTTGTCCTGACATTTCCATAGGTGGGCTGGGGAGACTGGACCTGAAAGAACAGTGTGGAAAAGGGGAATTGCATGTCAGAATGTTCTAGAAAGGCTGAGAGGTGTGTGTAATACCAAGCAAGTACCTTCTCTGCTGAGTCACAGTACCAGGCTGTGGGCTCAGCTCTATATTTATCTACAAGGGGCCTGAGAGGATGTAGTCACTAGTGTGTGTCTGCTTGATGTCTCAGCTTGCTGCTTTCCGTGTGTTACTCTCTCGGTCGTGTCTGACTCTTTGTGACCCCATGGACTGTAGCCCACCAGGCTTCTCTGTCCATGGAATTTTCCAGGCGAGAATACTGGAGTGGGTTGCCACGCCCTTCTCCAGGTGCTGCTCTCTCCGTGGTCTAATAACCTTTCTCATTCACACATATTCCCAAATTCCAGAACCACACTATCTTAGCTTTTCTTTTTCAGGAGAGCAGGAGTACGTGGAAGTAACCACACAGAAACCATTAGAATCCTACAGATCTGAGGACTCCTAGCACAAAAGGAACGGCCGACCTCCTCTGTGCCCTTATGTCTGGAGGAGCCCAGCTCCATTTCGAGGACAAAATGACACAGTTGCAGTGGGTCCTGGTTTGTTTCTCCTGGCCATGGACTTTTCCACAGCTAGTTTTCTTTGGAAGTGGGATGTGTGATGTATTTGAGCTCAGATGAGGGTAGAAAAACCACAGAGGGACCGCTCTGTGCTGCCTTAAGGGGCCAAGGCAGTGCTCAGGGTACGGTGGACAAATGTGGGACTTGGGTTCTGCCTCTTTCTCTGCAAATAAGGCTAAAAATACTTCCATCCTGACAGAGGAGGAGGGGCAAGGCAGCCAGTGTGTCAGCAGATTTCTGTAGATCAAAACAAACTGTTCCAGTAAACAAGATGACCTTGGATCTCTGGGTGGGGCTGGGTAGTGATGGGTCCGCCACACCCGGGTGGGTGGCTGAAGCCTGCTGCTTCTGGCCAGCCAGCCAACTTAGGAGCTCATGGTTGGAGGAGAAAGGAAAGGAGGTTAGGAAGGACCCCTTGGGCAACCGGTGTCACCCAGGATTTCAGGGTCAAAGTCCAGGCTCCAAGTCTTTTTTCACTGCCAGGGCTGCCTTCCTGACTGGTTCCGCAGCCAGCTCAGCTGGATTGTTACCAAACAGACACACCAGCCGGAGGAAGGACCCAGCAGACAGAATGAGGGGTGAGGGACATCCCTGGTGGTCCGGTGGTTAGAACTCCCCACTTCCACTGCAGGGGGAACGAGTGCCGTCTCTGGTTAGGGAACCAAGATCCCATAAGGGGTGAAGTGTGGCCCCAAACAGAGAAGAAGACGGGTGAGAAAGGGGTGGTACTTCAGGTTCAAGATGGGACAGGATGATAGTATCGCTGCAGCCACTAGAGAATGTGCCAGAACCCTGCCCCCCACTCCCCCCCCAGGTCCAGTTCCAGAGCCATGGCCTCCTGGGTCACCTTGGGCTCACCACTCACAGGAGACCCGCAGCCAGGAGCCCTGAGGCCCCTGGTCCCAGGGCCTGAGTGAGGAACTGCACAGTCACCACGTGCTGGCCCAGAGCCCTTCCTGCCCTGGCCAGCCTCACTGCAGCCCAGCAGGAGCCACAACTGGGAACTCCTGCCCAGCCCGCCCTGGCCTCTTCTGCCCTGGCAGGAAACGGGCCTCAGCCTGGGCTTCAGCCTGCTCCCCACACCCCCTTGCAGCATGACCCTGGCAGGCCCTCGCACGCTCAAAGCACACCTTCCTGTTCTCACTTCATAATTCTGATGAACTGTCCTGCCTAAAAGCACTTCATCCAGTGGTCACCTGGTCCAGTCCACATTCAGCTCCTCCTGGCTTCTGCGGGGTCACCTTCTCGTTGAGTCCCCCCCTCCCCATCCCTTCCCTTGTGGCTCAGATGGTAAAGAATCTGCCTGCAATGCAGAAGACCTGAATTCCATCCCTGGGTGGGGAAGATCCCCTGGAGAAGAGAATGGTAACCCACTTTAGTATTCTTGCCCACGGACAGAGGTATGTGGGTAGCAAAGAGCTGGACTGAGCCACTAACACCTTCATCCTACCCTACTCCAACCCCACTGGGACTCCAGCTCCTCAAGGGGTGGGGGGGTTCTCTCTTGTTTTGTCCTCCACTGGGCCTGGCAGTCTCAAAATGGCCCTAGCATAGAACAGACCTCCAGGCGTGTGCTGACCAAACAATTTATGTTGGTTTGGTTTTATTATTTTGTCACTCAGCATGCAGGATCTTACTTCCCTGAGCAGGGATTGAACCTCTGTCCCCTGCAGTGAGAGCACAGAGTCTCAACCACTGGACTGACAGGAACTGCTACTGCTAAGTCACTTCAGTTGTGCCCGACTCTGTGCGACCCCATAGATGACAGCCTACCAGGCTCCTCCTTCCCTGGGATTCTCCAGGCAAGAACGCTGGAATGGGTTGCCATTTCCTTCTCCAGTGCATGAAAGTGAAAAGGGAAAATAAAGTTGCTCAGTCGTGTCCGACCCTCAGCGACCCCATGGACTGCAGCCCACCAGGCTCCTCCATCCATGGGATTTTCCAGGCAAGAGTACTGGAGTGGGATGCTGTTGCCTTAGGGAAGTCCCTAACAATTATGTTTTGTAAAGGTCACTTTGCAAAAGGAGGTTATGGTTAGATGGCATCACTGACTCAACAAACATGAATTTGAGCAAACTCCAGGATCGTGAAGGACAGCGAAGCCTGGCAGGCCACAGACCGTGAGGTTGCAAGGAGTCCAACACAACTTAGCAACTGAACAACAAAAAGTTTGCGGTCCACTGTGAGGCTCTCAGTAAACATTTGTGATGTTTCTGGCCAGATGGAAGGAAGGAAATGAGTTCCTAGGTCAGCAGCAGTCCCACAAGCTCGATTACAGGTCCAGCTCTGGCGGCCTGTCCAGCCCTATACTCCCAGGTCTTGAGAGGAGGAGAAAGGAGAGGGGTTGCTCCCTGTGGCCCCTGGCCCAGCAGTTCACATGAAGGGTGGCCCTGGTCACTGCTGAGCAGCTCCAGCCAGGCCTTTCAGGTGGTGCTAGTGGTAAAGAACACGCCTGCTAATGCAGGAGACATAAGAGAGGCAGGTTTGATCCCTGGATCTGGAAGATCCCATGGAGGCAATGGACAGGACTGAAGTGATTCAGCAGCCAAGCTCGCTCTTTATGGTTCCCCTGGTGGCTCAGCTGGTAAAGAATCTGCCTGCAATGTGGGAGACCTGGTTCAATCCCTGGGCTGGGAAAATCATCTGCAGAAGGGAACGGCTACCCACTCCAGTATTCTGGCCTGGAGAATTCCATGGACAGAGGAACCTGGTAGACTATAGTCCATGGGGTCACTAAGAGTTGGACATGACTGAGCGACTTTCACTTTCACTTTTTGGGCTACTAAGGGAACCAGGCGGAGAAGGCGATGGCACCCCACTCTAGTACTCCTGCCTAGAAAATCCCCTGGACGGAGGAGACTGATAGGTTTCAGTCCATGGAGTCATGAAGAGTCAAACACAACTGAGCGACTCCCCTTTCACTTTTCCCTTCCATGCGCTGGAGAAGGAAATGGTAACCCACTCTAGTGTTCTTGCCTGGAGAGTCCCAGGGACGGGGGAGCCTGGTGGGCTGTCGTCTACGGGGTCACACAGAGTCGGACACGACTGAAGTGACTTAGCAGCAGCAAGGGAACCAGGGGGGCCTCTCTGGTAGGTGGCATTCCAGGGAGAGGGTGCCAGGGGTGCAGACCTTGGTGTATAAGACAGAGGAGGAGATGGGCCAGCCCACCTGCAGTTCACACTCATTTTTTGGATCCATGTGTGTAGAAAAGTGGGAAGGAAGTAAGGAGGGGATGCTAAGTTCAGAGAGGGCTTTTCACAGGTGTGACCCACGCCTCCTCTGGGGGTCCCAGGCCATGTAGGTGCTGGGTTCCTGAAGCCCTTTCTTGGCCACTGCCAGGCAGCTCCAACCAGGAGCACCCCCCTGTTCCTAAGGCCAGGTCTCGGGCCTCAGGCCATGCCTCCAAGAAATAACACTGTCAGTGTTTCTTGCATCCGGATGTTTGGGACTCCCTGCTATGTAAAGGGCATCCTTGCCCGCACTGGCCTCCTGCCTGGAGCTCTCTGCCCTTCTCCTGCCAGCTCCTTTATAGGTTGACAGTCCTTGTGCCCTGAAGCCCTGCCCCCAAGTGCTGGCCAGATTCAGTTGTCCCCTCCACACCACCCTGAGCGGTTGTGTCCTCGACCCCAGCCCCCAGCAGAGGGAAGGCCTGTGGAATGAGGGACTTGGTCCCACAAGCCTTGCCTCCCTTGACCATTGTTGCCCCACTAGTGGCTTCCAGATCTCCTTGCCAGCCCCCCTCTTGCAGACTCTCAACTACAAATTGGTACTTGCCAAAAGCCTTGCCACGGACTGAACAACAAGGGCGCTTGCGATCTGCCTCTGGGGAGGCTTAACCCTGTGCTGCTGCAACTGGTGACCTTCAACCCCTGGGGGGAGTTCTGGGTGGAGTGAGGCACTCTGTACCCTGCTAGGGCAGGTCTTTAGATAACTGGATATTTTCAGGAACTGATTTCATGGTCCCAGTCCTGCATCTCCTCATATCTAGAAAAGCACGAAATCCCTTCATGGTGACATAAATCGTTTCATGAGGACATCAGATGCTCGTGACTAGCAGAACACCTCTTGTAAAGTAAGTGCTTGATTGCATGGAACTCCCCTTTCACGGAATCTTACATATTGACCTTCCGCCACTGCCTCTCTTTTGGAGAAGGAAATGGCAACCCACTCCAGTATTCTTGCCTGAAGAATCCCATGGACAGAGGAGCCTGGAGGGTTATAGTCCATGGGGTCGCAAGCAGTCGGACATGACTGAGTGACTAACACACACACGCGCGCGTGCGCACGCACACACACACACGCACACGCACGCAGGCACACGCTGCCTCTTTGGAGCAGTCTCAGAGCTGTCTGAGGTGCTGCCTCCCAGGCTGCAGTCCTCATTTTGCCCCAAATAAAACTGAACTCGCAGCTCCCAAGTTGTGTGTCATTTTTAGTTGACAAGACTAAGTAAGTCCCAGCTTTTGTAGGCGCCTTCCACCCTTTGGCCTGTGTCCCCCTTGCCAGACTCTCGCCGAGCCCTACCCACCAGGCGTCCACCTGTGGGTGAGGGGCTGGGCACGGTGCCGACACCCACCACCTCCCCTGCCTGGGTCTGCACAGCCCCCCTCCCCCTTTCCCAGGCCCGCCTGCAGCCCCCCCTGCCAGAGCTTGCTTAGGCTGCGTCTCTGCGGATGGGACCATCTTCGGGCCTGAGCCTGTCTCACCCCCTCAGTGACCCCGCTGGAGCACTGGTTGTTCAGACTCTCCTTGACCCTCTGAAGGAGGACTTTTCTGTTCCGACTCCCTTTGGCCACCTGAGTGGCATCAGAGAGAGAGGGAGAGACAGAGAAAGGCGTGTGTGGTGCGGGAGCTGCCTCTGGGCAGAGCTGCTGCTGCTGCTGCAGTCGTGTCTTCAGACTGCACGACCCCATCAGGCTCCCCGTCCCTGGGATTCTCCAGGCAAGAACACTGGAGTGGGTTGCCATTTCCTTCTCCAATGCATGAAAATGAAAAGTGAAACGAAGTTGTTCAGTCGTGCCCGACTCTTATCAACCCCATGGACTGCAGCCTACCAGGCTCCTCTGTCCATGGGATTTTCCAGGCAAGAGTACTGGAGTGGGGTGCCAGAGAAACCCCTCCAAATGGTCCATCTGCCCCTGGAGGCTGCTGACCTTGATGCTGGGAGCGAGGCCTGTGCTTACTGACCCAGAGAGTCAGCTATCACCACTTCCCCCTCCTCCCCAAACGCCAAGGTCAAAGGGGTAGGGGACACAGAGGTCCTGGGAAGAGCTGGAGCTATTATTACTCTCCCGATTACAAATTATACCTATGACAAGTAGCTCAAAATAGCTGAGGGTGCAGTACCGGTGGGGGAAGGGAGGTGCTGAGAGATGGGCAGGACTGCCGGGAAGCGGCGTGGAGGGAGGGCTGGGGCCTGGGAGCAGGGCAGAAGTGAGCAGCCCCGGGGGGTGCCCACCCCACTTCCTGGATTCCATAGTTTTAAATATTTTTGACTCTGTTTTCATTCCACACACACACACACACACACACACACACACACAATCCCAAAGCAGAATCTGTTTTCATCATAGACACACACACAGTCCCAAAGCAGTATCTGTTTTCATCACAAACACACACACATAATCCCAAACCAAAGCAGAATGTTTTCATCACACACACACACACCCCCTCCTGTTCTTGGGATGTAGATCCTGATCTTTCAAACATGTGGTCCCCCACCAACCTAGACAGCATATTAAGAAGCAAGCAGAGACATTACTTTACCAACAAAGGTCCGTCTAGTCAAGGCTGTGGTTTTTCCAGTAGTCATGTATGGATGTGAGAGTGGGACCATACAGAAGGCTGAGTGCTGAAGAAGTGATGCTTTTGAACTGTGGTGTTGGGGAAGACTCTTGAGAGTCCCTTGGACTGTAAGGAGATCCAACCAGTCCATCCTTAAGAAGGTCAGTCCTGAGTGTTCATCGGAAGGACTGATGTTGAAGCTGAAACTCCAATACTTTGGCCACCTGATGTGAAGAGCTGACTCATCTGAAAAGACCCTGATTCTGGGAAAGATTGAAGGCGGGAGAAGAGAATGACAGAGGATCAGATGGCTGGATGGCATCACTGACTCGATGGACGTGAGTCTGAGTGAACTCCGGGAGTTGGTGATGGACAGGGAGGCCTGGTGTGCTGCAGTCCATGGGGTCACAAAGAGTGGGACACGACTGAGCAACTGAACTGAATACCAACTGGGGACCGCAGGGAGAAACCCAGTCTCTGGTGCTCCTGAAGGCCCAGAACCCCTGATCGTGGACCAGAAGAAGGTGGCGGCGGTCAGGAGCCAGGGGGCACCCCTGAGAAGCAGCAGGCATGCAACGCCAGACCCGAGGACCGCAGAGCTGCTCCGGGTTCCGGGCTGCGTAGAATCCGGGCAGGAAGTGTGGGCTCCGCCTCTGCTGCTGAGCTGGAGAGGAAAGGGCGGGCTCAACTGCCCCCTGCTGGCCACAGCCGGACCAGCAACCTACAGGCAGCCGCTCCAGCTCCCCTGGCGACCGCTTACGGAGGCCTGGTCAGAGCCTGCCGAGAGGAGGCAAATCCTTTGCCGCATGGAGCACAAAGCCGTGGGTGAGGTGCTGTGGCAGGAAGGATGGCGCGGAAGACAGAATAAGGACCCCCAGGATGTCTGCATCCTAACCCCGGAGCCTGTGAATGTTAGGTTACATGATGAAGGGAAATTCAAATTGCTAATCAGTAGATTTTAATAGATGGACTTCCCTGGTGGCTCAGATGGTAAAGCGTCTGTCTATAATGCGGGAGACCGGGGTTCGATCCCTGGCTCGGGAAGATTCCCTGGGGAAGGAAATGGCAACTCACTCCAGTACTCTTGCCTAGAAATCCATGAATGGAGGAGCCTGATGCAGGCTACGGTCCATGGGGTTGCAGAGTCGGACACAACTGAGCGACATCGCTTTCACTTTCAGACTTTAATAGGGAAATTATCCTAGATTATCCGCCTTAAATTGAGTCGTTCAGTCGTGTCTGGCTCTTTTGCGACCCTATGGACCACAGCACGCCAGGCTTCCCTGTCCATCTGGAGCTTGCTCAAACTCATGTCCATCCAGTTGGTGATGCCATCCAACCATCTCATCCTCTGTCATCTTCTCCCACCTTCAGTCTTTCCCAGCATCAGGGTCTTTTCCAATGAATCAGTTCTTCCCATCAGATGGTCAAAGTGTTCTAGCTTCAGCTTCAGCATCAGTCCTTCCAATGAATATTCAGGACTGATTATCAGCCTTGGCCCAGTGTAATCTTGAGGAAGAGGAAGGCAGAAGAGCCAGAGAGAAACATGGAGAGAGAAGGCAGAGAGCAGTGCTGTGAGGACCCCACTGGCCTTCACTAGCTTTAGGGATGGAGGAAGGGGCCACTGAGCCCAGGAAATAGATTTATTCTCCCTAAAGGAGTACGTCAAGGCTGTATATTGTCACCCTGTTTATTTAACTTATATGCAAAGTACATCATGAGAAACGCTGGACTGGAAGAAACACAAGCTGGAATCACTATTGCTGGGAGAAATATCAATAACCTCAGATATGCAGATGACACCACCCTTATGGCAGAAAGTGAAGAGGAACTAAAAAGCCTCTTGATGAAAGGGAAAGAGGAGAGTGAAAAAGTTGGCTTAAAGCTCAACATTCAGAAAATGAAGATCATGGCATCCGGTCCCCTCACTTCATGGGAAATAGATGGGGAAACAGTGGAAACAGTGTCAGACTTTATTTTGGGGGGCTCCAAAATCACTGCAGATGGTGACTGCAGCCATGAAATTAAAAGACGCTTACTCCTTGGAAGAAAAGTTGTCACCAACCTAGA
>SJYV01018265.1:0-22911 GCA_006410875.1 Neotragus pygmaeus | reverse complement strand
ATGCTAAAGCTGAAACTCCAGTACTTTGGCCACCTCATGCGAAGAGTTGACTCATTGGAAAAGACTCTGATGCTGGGAGGGATTGGGGGCAGGAGAAGGGGACAACAGATGATGAGATGGTTGGATGGCATCACTGACTCAATGGAGGTGAGTCTGAGTGAACTCCGGGAGCTGGTGATGGACAGGGAGGCCTGGTGTGCTGCGATTCATGGGGTCACAAAGAGTCGGACACGACTGAGTGACTGAACTGAACTGGAACTTCCAGAAGGAATGTGGCCCTGCTGACATGGATCTCAGCTTGGTAAGAATTCATTTCAGACTGACCTCAAGAACTGTGAGATCATGGATGTGGGTTGTTTTATTTGTATTTATTTGGCCATGCCACATGGCTTGTGGTTTCTTCATTCCTCCACCAGGGATTGAACCCAGGGCCTCAGCAGTGATAGCAGTGAGTCCTAACCACTGGACCACCAGGCAATTCCCTGTGGGTTGTTTTATTCACTTTTCATCAAGTATTTTAATTGATTTTTTATTTTAAAAAATATTTATTTGGCTGTGCCAGGAATCAGTTGCAGCATGTGGGATGTTTGATCTTCCTTGCAGCACTTGAGATCTTAGTTCCTCAACTAGGGATTGAACCTGTGCCCCCTGAATTGGGACCATGGAGTCTTAACCACTAGACTGCCAGGTAAGTCCTTCTTCATGCATATTTAATAGAAAGCAAATATGCAGCCTATAATCAACTCCCAGACTGTAATTAACACACTCTCATTATTTCATAATATAAACCACCCCACAATTTGCTGGAAATGGATTTTATTAATAAGTCACATGATGAGATGGTTGGATGGCATCACCGGCTCAATGGACATGAGTTTGACCAAACTCTGGGAGATAGTGAAGGACTGGGAAGCCTGGAGTGCTGCAGTACACGACTTAGCAACAGAACAATAATTAAGTCTGCTGGAAATTGATTTTAATAAGTCACATGATACAGAAGGATAGGAATATTCAAAGGGCACTTAGTGAAACACTGCTTTGTCCCACAAGGGCAGACAGAAAAAGTTAAGGCACAATGGATGCTCAGAAAACAGGAAGAAACTGAAGAGTCAAAACAACTAATCTGTGTACACACACACCCATCAAGTCCCTCAGGCCCCTCAATCTATCAGATAAGAATTCACCTGGCATCAAAACAGTGCGTGGGAGCAGATAACTGAAGGGCTAGGAGCTGGAGGGGCTGGGAGCCAGTGAGGTCTCCAGGAGAGATGAGATGTCCTCTAGCTGGGACATTTGGAAAGGCTGGAGACACCTACTCATTATGACAGATAACAAAGGCCCTACTGCTGGAGGGCAAGCCCCCCTGGAAACATATGGAGTATTCAAGAGCCAACAAAGGGAGGAGGAGGTGAGTGGGCTCTGACATCCGGAGACAAGAGGTTCACATTCTCTTCCCCACATTCTCCACCGGGAAGGGAAGACAAAGCAAACCCTGTGTCGGGCTGGATCTGCCTCCTTCCTGTGGAAAGTCCCCAGAAGTGCCCCAGGGGTGGTGAGGAGGGGGTGACCCCTGAGAAAGAGCCCAAGGCTGAGGCCAGCTCTTCTGGGAGGAGGCAGGAGGCCATGGGAAGAGCCCCACCCAGGCCACATCCACCTCCCTACAAGATCCCCGACAAAGAAGGGACCTCTCACAGCCAGGGACTTCCCGTGCATGGGCCTAGGGCTGGATGGAACCTCAGCACCATCCTGGAAGAAGCGCCAGCAGCTCCGAGATGGTGGGGGCACCCTCATGAGTAGCCTGAGTTTGCAGGCTTCATGGAACCAAAGAATATAAAAAAAGGATCAAAACTGAAACTGGAAGCCCCAATGGGGTTTGGGAGCCCCTCTGGGTGTGGAGTGTGGGCCCGCGGGCTGGAGGGTCCACAAGGCAGCCACCTCCCAGCAGTGACATCACCGAAGGTCAGCAAGCACGCTTTCCTGCTGGTCAGGGTCTCCTGCTCACGAGGGAGACCACGGTGAGGGGCACGGGGGCCCTCCAGTTCCGTCGAGCTGGAGAGGGCTCTGTGGAGGCCTCACTGTCTGTGAAGGCCCCCGACCCTCTCCTCGCAGGGCCACGTCCCAGCCTGGCCACATGAGCTGGAATGTGGGGATGTGGTCACCAATGTCCAGGGATAAAACCAAAGACACACACGCTCCTCTGGAGTGTCCTGAGCCGCCCTTCAGGCAGCACGATGCCCCCATGCTCTCCCGCCTGCACGGCGGCCCTCAGCCTTGCTCCAGGCTGTCGGCAGGCCGGACCACGGTGTAGCTCCCCTGGCCCAGGGACAGCTGCCGGCTGAAGAAGGATGTGCTGCGTTTCGGTNGCCCTTCAGGCAGCACGATGCCCCCATGCTCTCCCGCCTGCACGGCGGCCCTCAGCCTTGCTCCAGGCTGTCGGCAGGCCGGACCACGGTGTAGCTCCCCTGGCCCAGGGACAGCTGCCGGCTGAAGAAGGATGTGCTGCGTTTCGGTTTCACCCGCTTGATCATTTCGCCTGTTGGGGGAACAAGAGGGACGCACTGAGGAGGGGGGCCCCCCCGGCCCCAGGGGAGCCCCTTCTGGGGCCTTCAGGCTGAGCTCCCCTCTTCACTCCCACCAGCTTCGTGAGCCTCAGCCCCTCCCCCAACCCTTGGGGCGGGGCGGGGGGCGGCCAGTCTCCTAAATCAGGTCACCAGGGTTTCCATTTGATGGTGGGTCTGCTGTAGTGTCTAAACCTGTTCAAAACCAGACTGGAGAGGGGTACAAACGTCCAGCTAAAAAAGAACTCACAGGGATGTCCTAGATAGCATAAGGAATATGGTCAGTAATACTATAATAACTCTGTATGGTGACAGAACCAGACTCAAGAGGATCACTTCATAACATATAAAAGTATTGTATCACTATGTCAAAATCATTATATATACGAATGTATAATATGTCAACTGTAATTCAATTCTGGAGTAGGAAAGGGCAGCCCACTCCAGTATTCTTGCCTGGAAAATTCCATGGTCAGAGGAGCCCGGCGGGGTATAGTCCATGGGGTCGCAAAGAGTCAGACATGACTGAGCACACACATAATTCAATTACAAAAAAGAAGAAGAAAGAACAGGCCAAAGTCACAAAATACCTACAGTACATACCACTGCCTGAAAATGATCCTTGATGAGACAGACTTTTTTTCTGGGGGAGGTGGGAGAGGGTGGCGCTTGTGGAACTTTAGTTCCCCAACCTGGGCTCGAATCGGGCAGTTGAAGCCTGGAATCCTAACCAGGGACTGCCAGGAAAGTCCCTAAAAGGACTTCTTAAAAGTTAAAAATGTCAAGCCAGGTGATCAACACCAACATCAAAAGTCACGAACCATGTTGGTAATGCATATGATGTGGTAAAAACGGCACATTACCTCTGTGATCTTCCTCCCCTAAACCCTTCACTCGTCTAATAATGAGAAAACAGAAGAGAGATTCCAGTAAAGGGGCGTCCTACACTATGCCTGACCAGTCTGCCTCAAGACTTCAAGGTCATCAAAACCAGGAAGGTCTGAGAAACTTGTCACAGCCAAGAGGAGCCTAAGGAGACACAGCAGCCACCTGAAGGGTGGTGTTCTGGACGGGACCCTGCATCTGAAAGAGGATCTTAGGGAAGGTTAAAACTAAGGACCTTCATTACTTTACTGCATCGTGTCAGTTCATTAATTCTAACAAACATACCGTATTAACATAATACGTTAATTTTAAAAAGCAAGCGACAGAAGAAAAACAGGCAACAGAAATAAATGGTAACGCATGAAGAAACTGCACAGAAAAATGGCCCCACTTCACCAGCATCCGAACACCAACTCTTACGAGCTTACTGCCCGCAGGGTGATAACACCTGTCGCGGGTGAGGAGGATGGAGAGGCAGGTGCCTCCTTCTCTCCTGGAGTGGGTACAGTGGGTGCACACTTTGACCTGGAAACCCCATTTCCAGGAATTTATCCTGAGGAAACAGTTATGGATTCCAGGTAAGGATTTGGCTTGCCAGGTAAGGGATGCTGTTTATAGTAGCTGATGAACTACAAATACAGTTGGCCCTTAGATAACAGGCGGGTTGAGATGCCAACCCTCTGTGCAGTCGAAAATCCGAGTATGACTTCTAGCTGGCCCTTCACAGACCCATGGTTCTGTCTCACCCACCAGTTCGATCAACTGCAGATCACGTGTGTGTGTTTGTTAGCCGCTCAGTCGTGTCTGGACTCTGTGACCTTATGGATGGTAGCCTGCCAGGTTCCTCTGTCCACGGCATTCTCCAGGCAAGAATACTGAAGTGGGTTGTCATTCTCTTCTATAGGGGATCTTCCGGACCCAGGGATCAAAACTGCATCTCTTGCATCGCAGGCAGATTCTTTGCCACTGAGCCATCAGGCAAAGCGTGCGTTAGGGCACCCATGTCACCTTTACCAGCTGCACTGATTCCACAGGGTGTGTATCCATCCTTCCTACCCCCATAGCTTTAGTAACAGACACGAGTAGTTTCTAGCTTTTCATGTCTAGATATGCCCGTGGACACAGCAGTGAGGGGCTCTTACTGCTGGGGGCCCAGAGGGAAGCCTCCGACTCTCCATCAAACGACGGGATGCTCGCACCCAGCCCTCAGCCCCACCAGGTCCTGCCGGCTGGAAGCTAACTCGTTGCATCTGGAACTGCTCCCACTTCCAGAACTCCCTGTGGTGTGCGTGTGCACACGTGTAGGTGTGTGTGCACAGCACGAGGTGGTCACTCACCCTCCTCCACGTAGTCGATGGTGGAGAGATGCTGGATGCGGCTGCATACCACGCTGCCCTGCCTCCGCAGCTGGGGGCGCTGGTGAGGGGGTGGTGTGGAGCCAGAGGCCGAGGCAGGGCTGGCCCCCTGGGAGGCGGCGGGCTCGGCAGCCTGGCTCAGCTCGATGCAGTACTCGATGAGGCTGCTCATCAGCTCGGCCTGGGGAGGAGAGGGGGCCGGCGTGAGGCCTGGGGGGCTCTCTATTACCTGCTGCAGAGCGAGGGAATCCAGACCCACGTGCCCTACCTGCTGATGGGGGAGGCCGACGAGGAAACAAATACCTTTTATACAAGAGAAGAAGGGGAGTCTGCTCTGTGGGCCAGGGGAGCCACCCGATTTGGGCTGACTTCAGGGGTCAGATTGTTTTTGTTTAATTGTGTAGCTGTGTCTGACTCTTGCGGCCCCATGGACTGTAGCCCTCTAGGCTCCTCTGTCCATGGGATTTCTCAGGTAAGAATACTGGAGTGGGTTGCCATTTCCTCCTCCAGGGGATCTTCCCAAAAGAAAGAAAGGAGAGTGAAAAAGCTGGCTTGAAACTCATCATTAAAAAATAAGATCATGGCATCCGGTTCCATCACTTCATGGCAAACAGATGGGGAAAAAGTGGAAGCAGTGACAGATTTTATTTTCTTGGGCTCCAAAATCACTACAGATGGTGATAGCAGCCACGAAATTAAGATGCTTGCTCCTTGGAAGGAAAGCTATGACAAACCCAGAGACATCACTTTGCTGACAAAAGTCCGTACAGTCAAAGCAATGGTTTTCCCAGTAGTCATGTATGGATGTGAGAGACGGATCATAAAGGACCATAAAGAATTGATGCTTTCGAATTGTGGTGTTGGAAAAGACTCTTGAGAGTCCCTTGGACTGAAAGGAGATCAAACCAGTCCATCCTAAAGGAAATCAGTACTGAATATTCATTGGAAGGACTGATGCTGAAGCTGAAGCTCCAATACTTTGGCCCTGATGTGAAGAACTGACTCATTGGAAAAGACCCTGATGCTGGGGAAGATTGAAGGCCCACGAGAAGGGGGAGGTAGAGGATTGGGGTGGTAGGATAGCATCACCGACTCAGTGGACATGAATCTCAGCAAACTCCAGGAGATAGTGAAGGACAGGGGAGCCTGGCTCGCTAAATAGTGAGGTCATCTGGGTGGAGTAGGCAGTTCCCCTGAACACATTCCTCAAGCCTTCTCAACAGACTTGAAACATTACACACGTTGACATAAAAGGTAACGTGACCAGATGCTAGCGGGCAGGGTCTGGGCACCTTAGGGCGGGGACAGCCAGGGCTGGCAGATCCACAGACAGAAAGTTGCCAGCAGGTGGCGTTGCCTAGGCAGGGCATGTTCAGGGAGCGGGACACAGCAAGGACTGGGGTAGACACAGGCTGGCCTTGGAACCCAAGATGAGAACCCACTGGGGAGCAGCGTCAGAGGCCAAGGGGGCGGTCGGTGACTTCCTGCCCGATGGGGTGACCCGAGGCTGCTCCAGGGCAACACACGCCCTGAGGAGGTCCAGGCCCCACACATCCTTCTCTCCTCCCCGAGGGAGCTGCACGGAGCTGAGCACACCAGGGTGCCCTCTGAGATCCTCCAACACCGCCTGACGCTTCTGAGGTTGGGGGAGGCTGCCACTATGGCTCAGCCGCCTCCGACAAAATGAAATATTCATTCAGGATAAGACTCGGCAAGCTAGAAATGGAGGAGAACTTCCTTGACCTGATGAAGGGCGTCTATGAAGAACGCACAGCCAACACCACGCTGACTTAGAGCAAGACTGAAGGCTTTCCCCTCAGGCCCAGGATGTCTGCTCACCCTGACTCACCAGGTGAGACCAGTGCTGCCAGGCACGCCCCGGGAGAGGCACGCAGCCTGCAAAGTTAGAACACAACTGCGCCCTTCACAGACAACGCTGAACGGTCCAGAGACAATCCCAAAGGAGCCTCAGAAAACCTGCTTTCAACGAGTGAGTTTCACAGGGTGATGATAGGATATGAGGAAAAGAAAATCAACTGTGTTTCTATACGCCACAGTCAACAACTGGAAATTGAAATTAAAGAACGGTGTACCATCTCTGGGAGCACTAAAAAATAGGGAGGGGGATAAATCTAACAAAAGATAGATACGATGTGTATGCTGAAAACCACAGAATGTTAGTGGAAGAAATCAAAGACAAATAAATGGAGATGTAAAATAAATGGACCGGGGGCTTCCCTGGTGGGTGAGTGGTAAAGAACACACCTGCCAATGCAGGAGACACGGGTTCGATCCCTTATCCCGGAAGATCTCACATGCCAAGGAGCAACTAAGCTGGTGTGCCACAACTACTGAGCCTGTGTCTAGAGCCCACATGCCACAGCTACTGGAGCCCGCGCGCCTCAGAGCCTGTGCTCCACAGCAAGAGAAGCTGCCGCAATGAGAAGCTCTATGCCAAACTCTGAAGCAGCCACCGCTTGCCACGACTAGAGAGAAGACCCTGCAGCAATGAAGACCCAGCACAAAGTAGAAGTCGCATGTCCGACTCTCTGCGACCCCATGGACAGTAGCCTGCCAGCCTCCTCTGTCCATGGAATTCTCCAGGCAAGAATACTGCAGTGGGTTGCCATTCCCTTCGCCAGGGATCTTCCTGACCCAGGGATCAAACCTGGGTCTCCTGCATTGCAGGCAAATTCTTTACTGTCTCAGCCACCAGAAAAGCCAAAAGTAAATAAATAAATTATTCTTTAAATGTCACTTAAAATAAATGGACTGGAAGATTTAAAAACATCTCTTCAAAAGACATTTTTAAGAAAATAAAAAGTTGTAGACAAAGTTACAGACTTTGTCAAGTTATTAGACAAAACATTTGAAAAATATTTATCTGATAAGGGATTGGTATGCAGAACATATAATGAACCCTATGGCTCACTGAGAAAATAAATAAGCCAATTTAGGAACTTCCCTGGTGACACGAGGGATCAGAATCCGCCTGCCAATGCAGGGGACGCAGGCTCGATCCCCGGTCCAGAAAGATTCCACATGCTGCAGAGCAACTAAGCCTGTGTGCTGCAACGACGGAGCCTGCGTGCCACAACCAACGCAGCCCTTAGCGCCTGCAGCCCTTGTTGCTCTGCAACAGGAGGCCATCGCAATAAGAAGCCAGGGCCCTGCAATGAAGAGTAGCCTCCGCTTGCTGCAACTAGAGAAAGCCTGCACAGAAAGCAGTAAATACCCAGCACGGTCAAAAATAAAACTATTTTACAAATTTCCCGATTTTAATCAAGTGGAGAAATGATTTGTACAGACATTCCATCAAAGACCTACAGATAACAAATAAACACACAGAAGGATATCAACATCATAAGTCATAATGAAAATGCAAATGACAGCCACACTGACCTGTCACTACCATACAGTCGTTATAATGGCAAACAAACAAACACGGACACCACCAAGTGCTGAGCAAGGATGCGGAGCACCTGGGACTCTCGGACATGGCTGCAGGGACTGTAGGATGGCACAGTCACTGTGGAAAACAGTTTGGCAGCTTCCAATAAGGCTGATCATGTTTATGATACAATCCAGTAACCCCACTCCTAGGTAAATCACACAAGAGAACTGAAGGCATACGCCCACCCAACAGCCTGTACACAAATGTCTAGAGCAGCCTTTATTCACAAAAGTCCCAAAGTGGAAACATCCTCCAGTGGGTAAAGAGCTAACCTGTAGTTATATCCACCCAATGGAACACTACTCAACAGTCAAAAGGAAAAAACCAGTACATCGTGAAATGTGGACCATCTCAGGGGCATGAATCTTTGTGAAAGTGCCCAGGCTCAAAAGGCTGCAGAGAGTGTGTATACTGCAGGGATGGATTGCTATTTGTTTATCATCTACCAATTGACAGGCGTTCATGTGGTTTTCAGTTCTTTGGTTACGACACACAAAGCTGTATGAACATCTTAGTGTGAATTTGTGTGTGGACATGTCTCTTTCTCCTGGGTAAATACAGTGTGTTTATATGACATTCTGGAGAAAGCAAAACTCTAGGTACAGCTAAGAGGAGGTATCACATATCAAGTGAAGAGATGAGTCTGAAATCAGAAGTGATATATATGAAACAATTTAAAAAAAAAGAGAGAAAACTCCAAAGAAAAATTGGCAGACTTTAACAAACAGGACATCCAGATGGTGGATATCTATGTAAAAGGTGCTCAACCTCATTTGTGTGTGTATGTGGTTGGGGGGAATGCCAACTAAAATCACGTGGAGCTTTGGGGGTGATGGAAATAACGCCAATAAAAAATGGGCAAAAGATGTGAAGAGACGTTTCACTTCTAGGAAGATACATGGACAGCAAATAAGCAGCTCTGTAGCTTGCCTGTAGTGACGGCGGTCATGTGAACATGTTAAAACTCGCCTCTCAAAATGGGTGCATTTTACTGTAAATTATATCTCAATAAAGTTGACTAGCAAGTAAAGAAAAGAAGCATGAGGAGATATCCCTCCTCAACCACCAGAGTGGCTGAAGGGACCAGTCGGCTTCTGGGCCTGAAGCTGGGCGTGCACACAGAGGACGCAGGCAGCACCTTCTGCCACAGTCAGAACTGGACACCCCAGGGGGCATCAGCAATGGGACGGAAAAGTCAAGGGGGGCAAATTAATACGCGGGACTGCCCAGTGCAGGTGGGAGGCCACGGCACTGGCGCCTACAGTGGGGATGAGGATGGAGCTCCCAGATACAGCGCCGAGAGCGAGACTGGGCAGGACAGAACGCTCCGTGGGGACCCTCTGCCGTAAAGTTTGAAGCCAGGCACAAAGACTCTGGGGTGGCACAAGTCAGAATGCGGGGGTCCCTTGGTGGGGGGCACGGCTGGGATCGAGGAGGCGTCTTTCTTAATCTGAAAGGTGTTACATGGGTTTCTTTTCTAAATATATGATTTATTTTTGGCTGCACTGGGTCTTTGCTGCTGCTTGGACTTTTCCCTGGTTGCAGTGAATGGGAGCTACTCTCCAGGCACGGGCTTCTCATCGCGGCGGCTTCTCTTGCTGCAGAGCGTGGGCTCAGCTGCTGTGGCACATGGCCTTTTAGTTGCTCTTCGGCCTGGGGAATCTTCCTGGACCAGGGACTGAACCTGAGTCCCCTGCACTGGCCGGCAGATTCCTACCTGTTGTACCACCCAGGAAGTCTGTTATATGGGTTTCTTTTTGGAAATGTATTGAGCTATATACACTTAGGAGTTGGGCACTTTTCTGTATTTATATTGTAATTCAATAACATGGAGACTTCCCTGGTGGTCCAGTGGTTAAGAATCTGTCTTGCAATGCAGGGGACACAGGTTCAATCCCTGGTCAGGAACTAAGATTCTACGTGCTGTGGAGCAACTAAACCCGTGCATTGCAACTACTGAGGCTGTGTGCTCCAGGGGCTACATGCCACAACTAGAGGATTCGTGTGCTGTGATGCAAGATCATGTGTGCCGCAACTAAGACCCGATGTAGCCGAATAAGCAGATTTTTTAAAAGAAAAGGACGTCTGAGATTCAAAAAACAAAAGACTGTGCTAAAGAAATAAAATAGAACATTTAGATTAAAAAAAGAGAGAGACCTGGGTAATTCCCTGGTGTTCCAGTGGGTGGGACTTGGTGCTTTCACCACTCCGGGCCCAAGTCTGATCCTTGGTCACGGAACTAGAATTCCACAGGCTCCAGTGTGACCAAAAAAAAAAAAGTCTAGGCCAGTGATAAAGGAGGGGCAGAGGGAGCAGAGTGGCCAGGAAGGTTTAGAGGCTCAAGGTGGCGGCAGGAAGGGCCGTGTGCTTTCACCGATGGGGAGTCCCTGGAGCACATCTCTGAGCTTGGGGAGGGGAGCGTCGAGGCACGCAGTCCTGGAAGGGCCCTCGGCCGTGACCAAGGTGGGAGGAGAAGGGGCAAGGGTGGAGTCTGGGGTGGGAAGACAGGGTGCTGAGCGCACAAGAGTGAAATAAAGGCATGCTGGGCACACAGCGCTGGGCAGCCCCCCACCAACCACTGCCCCAGCTGCCCCACTACCTGGCCAGGCCTTCCCAACCCTTGAGGGTGGCTCCCGGTCGGCAGGAGTCAGCGCCGGGGTGTCCAGGCCCTCAGCAGCCCTCTCACCTCTTTGCTAGCCAGGCTGAGACCTCCAATAGCCTGGGGGCCCCTAAGTCCAACCTCTCCACGCCCACCCCCACTGGGATGTGGGCAGCACCCACCCCTACCTGCTTGGAGTAGATCTTGAGGAGTTTGTTGACTGGCGTGCCCTCGTTGTCCCCATCGAACTCCAGCCACAGCACAGACTCCTCTTCCTCGGGAGAGGTATGGTCCCAGGACAGTTCTTGGAAGCGCAGGCCCAGCAGGACGTGCTGGCCAGTGGGAGACAGAGCTTGGAGTCCTCTGGGCTGAGGCCTGCTGCCCTGCCCCATCCCCGAGGGCATCACCAGGAGGGGACACCTGGCCAGGCTATATTTACCTCCAAGGCTGAGCTGAAACTCATGTATGAGTTTCTCTTGGGAGAGGAATCTCCGCTCCCATCAGACCCTCAAGGAGGGCTGTGGCCCAGGAACTGAGACCCCCTAACCCACAGCCCTTCTCATCAGTTGGACAAGCCCCTGAGAGCTGGGATGGGGGCAGGGGAGACCCTCCTGCCCCAGAGGTCAGCTGGGTGGCATCTCAGCAGGAGGTGCAGCTGGGCCTGGCATGTTGGGGAGCAGGTGCCCAGGGAGGGCTGGGGTCCCTCTCTGGGGACCACCAGAAGTCTCCCCCGAACCTGTCTGCTGGCACGGGAGGGACTTGCGCCCAGGTGCACAGAAGCCCCTGGGGCGGGCTGCCGACGCCAGTCCTCCACAGGCTGAGACAACCAGCAGAGACAGCCGGCGCCAAAAGCAGGAGGCAGAGCAAGACTCCAACAGCCAGGAGGGCTCCCAGTCGTAGGGTTTTTCCAGAAAACCACCAGTGTCCAGCCACTGGTCGGGCAGAGCAGCCAGGCCCTGCCAGATGCTCTCCACCAGCTGCAGCCCCTTCCCCTGGTCACCCCCACTGCCCTTCAGGCTGGGCAGGAAAGCTGACCCACAGCAGGCTCAGCAAAGCCCCCAGAATGACAGTGGAAGCCCCAGAGACATCTGAGAGAGGGAGGCAAGAAAGGCTGCCCACCCTGCCCCGAGGCCAACCACAGGCCCAAGGGAACGGAAGGCCTGGGTAAGGACCCCACTGCCTTCCTCTCCACTGAGGCTCCTGCTCCAGGTACCACCTGGAGGAGCAGGACGTACCTTTTCCCTGCAGTCGATGACATGCACGCCATCCAGGCTGATGGCCACAGACACTGGCTTGCGCCCGCCCCGATGCAGAAAGCCCTGGGCCGGCTTGTCAATCTCACCGTGGAAGAAGGCACACCTGGGGAGGGAAACTGGGGTTAGTCTGTCCCCTACAGCACCAAGAACAAGGCCAAGGTTGGGGTTCACCCACCAGTGGGTGCACTGGCCAGGCCGTGTCCCAGGCACTTGAGATGCTTACGCTGTTTGGGTGACTAACGGTTAAGTGGAAACCCATCCCAGGGAGGAAGAAACAGAGGAGGTGGGTGAGAGGGAGGCTTTGTGGAGGTGGTGGCCTCTGAGCTGATCGGGCAGGATAGGAGGGCTGGAATAGACAGGACAGGAGTGGAACTGGGTGGCTCAGAGAGAGCTGGGCACCATGGACAGAAGGCAGAGCATGAACACAGGCGTGAGACAGTGAGTGATGTTCAGGAATGGCCAGGAGCCTGAGAGCTCAGAAATGGGAGCTGAGGCTGCTGGAGGCTGGGAGAGCCTGGGGGCTGAGGCTGCCCACCGTCCCCCCACAGGCTGCTCAGGCAGGGAAGCCACTTCAGGACTTGATGCTGAGAAAGGGAAGGGGGCCAGGGGCCTTGGGACACCCAGGCACTGAGCTGCCACCCTCTCCCTCCTGCCCCGTCGTGGCCTGTCGCACTCCGGCTGCCCTGGGCCCTCACCCCTGGCTAAGCCAGTGAAAGGAAAGGTGTTAGTTGCTCAGTTGTGTTCAACTCTTTGAGACCCTATGGACGGTAGCCCGCCTAACTCCTCTGTCTGTGAGATTCTCCAGGCAAAAATACTGGAGTGGGTTGCCATGACCTCTTCCAGGGGATCTTCCCAACCCAGGAATCAAAGTCGGGTCTCTGGCAAAGCCAGAGCCATAGTTAAACCCTGCAGCCCCAGGAGGGGACTGGAGACAAGCCCGCTCCACCTTCAGTTCTCAGTTTGGCGGAGGGCTCCCCCTCCGGGCAGACTCCTGACTCCACTGAGGAAACTGAAGCGACGGAAAGAGCAGCCACTGGCCCGCCCTCACCTCAACTCCTCACCCGATCGGGTCCTCCCTGTCCGCACACGCGCCTCTCACCCACCATGGCAGCGGAAGACCTCCGCCTGCACCCACAGCGGTTCCACCCTGGCTCTATCTCACAGGGTGGCTCCCGAGAGAGCTGGTTCCATGCACGGTCACCGATTCCTTTTCTCTCGCTCCTCCACCCGCTGCCACCTCCACGATGCGGGAGCCAAGGTCAACGATCAGCCACACGGGCCACGTTGAACTCGACCTTGCAGCAGCAGCACCTGAAACCTGGTCATTCTTCCTCCTCAACCCTTCCCTTCGCCGTGCTGGCTGGCGTCCCCTGCCTGGTCCACACTCACCTCTGTGGCCATTCCTTGGGGCTCCTGGCTGATGACTCATCCACTGCCTGACTCTCTTCCCAGAAACCCAAGGGCTTGCCCGGAAGTGCCACTTGAGGCAAGCATCTCAAAATCAACACATCCAAAGACAAGCCCCTGATCTGCCTTGACCTGCACCCCTCCCCGCCCCGCCCCGGCCTGTCTCAGCTGGTGACTCCACCTCCCAGCTGCTCGGGCATAAATCTGGAGTCCCCTCGGCCTGCTCCCCTTCGCCTCCTCTCCTGCACACCTGGCGAGTTCCTTCCGCTCTCAACACCTCTGGAATCCCCCCGCCTGTGGCACCACCACCGGCCTGAGCCTCGGCACTCTCTGGAGTGTGGCCACTGTCCTCACGGCTCATCCTGCCCGCCCGCGGTCTGTTCTCTGCTTCTACTGTTCGCTGTCTCTCTTGCCCCTAGAACAGCCTCTTCACGGGCAGGAACGGTGGTCTCTTTTGCTCTCCAAGGGGTCTCTAGCACCTCAAGGGTGCTGGCACCCTATAGGTACCCAAAGGCTAAGGGCTAGAAGTGCCTGTGTGAACGAGAGCTGGCAGGTCCACAGGCCATGTGACTGTAGCAGGAGGGAGGAGAGGACCTGCCCAGTGTCCGAGCTCGTGACGGGGGTGCGGGAGGAAGAGTGTCCATCCTGGATCCGCGGAGCCTGAGGCAATGGCATCTAGATGCACCTCGAGTGAGGACAGAGCTCAGTGGGATTGGAGATGGGTTCACGGGCCAGGGAGGGACACAGCGCCCGGGGCTGTGGCCACATTTGGGAGCCACTCACCCGTAGAAGGGCAGCTCGTGGCACTTGAGGAGGTAGGCGCGGTAGTGGGGGCTCAGGGAGGCCTCGCGCTCACTGTCGCTGCCAGCCGCCTCCTGCATCCGGCGGTAGGCGTTCAGCAGGCCCTGCTCACCCGTCCCAGCCTTGGCACCACGGCCCCGGAGAGCAGCAAAGAGCCCGTGGCTCCGCTTGCAGAGGTGGGCAGGGAGGAAGGAGTCCAGCTTCTCCCTGTGGAAGAAGGGAGATGGGGCTGGGCTGAGGACGGCTTTGTGCCTGCGGGTTGGGAAGATACCGTGGTCCTGGGGTGCGGGAAGCACGGGGGGCTCTTGAACACGAGCCCCCAGAGAGCCCACTGCCCCCATCCCTGCAGCGCACCTGGTTGGTGAGAGGCCGGAAGGCAAAGCCAGGAGACAAGGTGAGAGCTAAAACCAGGCCCACCCCAGAACCAGACCGTGACCAGAGGGCCAAGTCTGTGTCAGGAAGCTTTGGATTCCTAAGCCAGCAATTTTACATTCAAAAGACAGTGCAGATGACCTAGAGCCATCGATGTTTTGTTCTGCTAAACAGAGATTTAAAAAAAAATCACCACCAGCACAGGCTCAGGAAGGAAAGGGCATTTTCAATCACACAGACTCAAGAATCTTGGTGTGACAGTGTCGTGTCTCCCCCTCAGGCAGCCCTCTGACTGTGGCTGGGTGCCGCTCCTTCCAGTGGACTGCAGCTGGGGCTCGGGGCATGAGCGCCTGTTCAAGCCCGTTTCAATAACAGGGATCCCTACTCATACAGATGGGTGCTGACATGTGCTTGGCACATGGCAGGGGCCGAACAAACACAGTTGCGGTTGTCATTTTCATTGAAGAGGGGAAGAGGCTTCTGGAGGAGCAAGACTCCAGGCCATGGGGAGGGGTGGCCAGCCCTGCGGCCCTGACACAGAAAGGAACGTGATGCGGGGAGAGGCCTGGCGGTAGAGCAGCAGGAGGAGGGGTGTCCAGGGGGCTGACCCCCCATTTCTCTGCTTCCAGCCACAGCTCCCCCTTGTCGTTTGGAAATCTGGCCTCCTACCCTCAGTCCATGGGGTCTGTGCAGGCTCATGGTGGGTCCAAGGGAGGATCTGGACCTCAGCCAATCAGTGTCCCGGCCTCTCTGTCTCCTTTGGGTGGACCTGGGCCCAGCTGTCACCATCAGATGAGTCTCAGGGCTCTGGTCACGTGAGGGATAAAGTCTCTTCTTGCCAATGTGCAACTACTGTGGCCACCTGGCCACTGTGTGGCAAGAGCTTGCCTGAGTACAAGCTGGTCCAGAGGACAAAGGGCTGGGCAAGGAGAGTGAGGACTGGTCTGGTGGGTGGGAGGGGCCCATCAGAGACCCTGAACCTCAGTCACCCTCCATTGTCTCAGTTGCTCAGTGGTGTTCGACCGTTTGTGACCCTGTGGACTGTATCCCGCCAGGCTCCTCTGTCCATGGATTCTCCAGGCAAGAATACTGGAGTGGGTTGCCATTTCCTTCTCCAGGGGATCTTCCTGACTCAGGGATCGAACACGGGTCTCCTTCAACTCCTGCATTGCAGGTGGATTCTTTACCCATCGAGCTACCTGAGAAGCCCTCAGTCACCCTGGACTCGTCTATTTCCTGACAAAATCCCTCAAGTCCAAACAGTCTGAGCTGGGTCTGCTGTCACCTGCAACAGGACCAGACATGCCATCACAAAAGCCGGGATTTCTACGGCTGCAGCCTCAAGCCAGCTCAGCTGGGAGCGTTCAGGCTCCGCTGAGCTTGTGTGGCCCTGCTAGGCCCCAGCTGTTAGTCACTGGGCACAGGGCCCGGTCTGCGCACATCCTTCCCCCCGCAACAGAGCTATACACTGAAGGGCTGGTGTAGGGAGGGAACCCTGAGTCTAGGACAGGCTGTTTCAAGTACATCCTCACTGCAATTATCACTAAACTTCAGGATTCATCCACGGAGGTCAGAGGCAGGCCTGGTCTACTTCCTGGGTAGACTCAATTGTCACAACCCCAGGCCCTGCCAATCAAAGAGCGCAGTTTCTTAAGAGACAGCTAGGAAGCATGGAGCCAGCATGCTGGACTGTCAGGAAATGGGGCCTCTTCCCTGGAGTTCAGGCCTAAATCAGACAATCAGTGGCAACTGGGACTCAGAATGTGGTCAGTCTGGCGATGACTTCCAAGAGAACAAGCCCAACTCCCTCTGACCTCAGACGGGGGCTGGGCTCCACCCTTGTGCACAAGAAGGGGTCCTCTCACGGGTGTCACTTCACCTGTCTCCCACTGCCCAGGCCCCTCAGCCCAGAGCAGATGAGGAAGAGGAGGTTGAGAGAGGTGGGGTGACTCACTCAAGGTCACATAGCATCAGGGCCTCCTGACTCCAGGACCTGGCAAGACCACCTGCAACCAGGATTCCAAGACCAGGGGCTCCCCTCCATGGGCCCTCACCTCAAGGCGCAGGCAGTGGGCTGGCCAGGCTGGTAGGGCCCGAGCTGCACACGGCACACCAGGGCGCCCAGGGCCTCGCAGTCCTCCACGTCGCAGGGGTACCGGGCGGCCAGCACGTTGCACTTGGCCTCCTCGTAGAGCAGCCGCAGGACCTCCTTGTCATGGATCTGTGAGCCGGTGTGGCAGGGGGGAATGGCTCAGTCCAGAGAGACACCCGTGTTCAGGGGCCAAGGGACAGCTGGACACCCTGGGGAGGTGGTACCGCCGAGGGCTCCCTGCCTCACCTGAAGCTCCCGCCGTTTGGGGAAAAACACGTTTCTCCGGAACTGTAGGGAAGGCTCATCTGGGGAGAGAGAAGGGGGTCGCTGGCCGCCCTGCACAGCCACCTTGCCTTCCCCCCTGAGTAACCCAGTCTCCTTAGTCCCCGAGTCTTCTCCACCACTGCTCAGCAAACCGCAGAGCCATCCAGAGATGGGGGTGTGTGGCTTATCTCAGGTGCTCACTGTTCCCCCCAGCCCACCCTATCCTGGGCTCCCCTCCCCTGGGGAAGATGCCCGCCCTGCCCTCAGGGGGCACTGCTCCTTCTGCCAGGGGGGGCCTGGCTGGGCCGGGAGGTCACACCCCAGACCCAGGAGGGCCCCCGAGCCAGGGACGCACAGGCAGCAGCACTGACCCACGGCCACGTCGTCGTCCGGGGCATCGGTGAATCGCAGCAGCAGCTCCTGCCACTGGCGGCCCAGCTTGTAGGGCTGGTGCTTGGGCTTCAGCTGCACCTCTGCGGGAGGAGAGGGAAAGTGGCCGTGAAGCCGTGAGCAGCACAACTGCCCACGCTCACCGCAGCGACAACACACTCAGGGCCAACGTTCACCGAACCATTTCAAGTGCTTTACAGCAACTGCCCTGAAATAACCCTACTCTCACTTCGTCCACAGGGAAAACAGGCTCAGAGAGGTTAAGGTGTTTGTCCAAACAGCAGGTGAGAGGGGGTCAGGTTCCAGGCAGCCAGTCCGACTGTTCCCTACAGCGCCCAGGGTGGGCTATAGCCGAGAGGCTGAGGCAGCCGGAAGGTGCTGCTCCCCCTGGCACTACCTGGAAAGCAGAGCCCAAAGCTGGTGATAGGCTCAAAGGCCCAGGGAGCTGTTCTCCCTGCTCCCGGCCCTGCCTGGGCCGCTCCATTGCCAGCCCCGACCCAAGCATGTCCCCTGGGGGCTCGGGCTCCAGATGGCCTTACCCCAAGCCCTGGCAGCTCAGAGGACTCCCGTTATCAGTACGGGACTGTGGTCCCACACTTCCAGATGGGGCCTTCCTGCCTAGAGGCTGTCCCCTCAGCAAGACGGACTGTCCCTGGAGGCCTGTTCCATGTGGAGTGACAATGGGACTCAGAAGGTCAAACCCTTCCAAACATCCCGCTTGAAGGGTGGCTCCAGCAGGCGGCACCCCTCCCTGCCTCACGGGGCACACCCACTCTGGGGGCGGACTGGGGCCAAGAGTCCTGAGTGCCCACGTCAAAGCTGAAATGGCCTTTCAGCCTTCCTGAACCCAGCCTGGGAACAGAGTGGGTGCTGACCCCATGCTGGGGCCTCCTGGCTGGGGCGGTGCCCGGCATAACCCACTGGCCACACAGGCAGCCCATTCATGTTCTTGTGAGGGGGCAGACGGAATGCGACGAGGAGGGAGTCAGGGAGGAAGTCAGCTGGCTGACTGCAGGGACAGGAGGTGAAGGCCGGGCAGGGGCCACATGAACCCCCACCCCCCCCACCAGTTTTCCAGAGACACAAGCAGAGGGGCCTGCAGTCCTGTCCAATAGCCAGAGGGTGAAGGTGGGGTGGCTGAGCTGGGTGGGGAGTAGCCGAGAGAGACTGGTCAGCAGGAAGAGGGTGGGCGCGAGCAACAGCTGGGCAGGAAGCTCGCACCAGTGGGTGGGGGTGCGGAGACAGGCATTCTCCTTCCCACCAAACCAGCACATCTTTCCTCCAGGGCAGAGGCACAAACTCCTAGGGGCCAGAGACCAGGCACACCCTTCTGACCCTGCTTCTCTACAAGGGAGAGTATCTAATCCCAGAACAAGCCTTGCCCCGGCACCAGTGGGAGCATCCTCTCCCTGGCCCCTTTCCCAACCAAGTCAGCAGGCTAGTGGCCCTGTTCAGAGGCCCCAGGGGGCTCTCTGCAAGCATGCCACACATCCCCCAGGCCTGAGGGCTGGAGAGCCCCCATCGCCCTCACTCTTGCTATACCCCCGCCTCGGGATCTCAGCCTGAAAAAGCAGGACAAGGTGATCAGAAACCGGGCAGGGCTGGAGGGTCCCTGCAGAGAAGCTGGGTTCCCGCTCATCATCCCCGCCCTCAAGAAAAGTCTCACCCTTGGGGTGGCTGCATCCTGGGCCAGGTCCCACCTTCCTCCCAGCCTCCAAAGAGCAGGGAACAGTTCAAAGAGGCTGGCTGGGGGCCCACCCAGGCTTCTGTTCCGATCTCTGTCCCACCACTTAATGCCCCCGCTGCTCCAAACCTCAATTTCCTCATCAGTATGACCAGGCTGGGCCATGAGGATAAGGTGAAATTCTACTTGCAAAATGCCAGCTCAGGTTGTAGCATGGCCCACGTGCTCTGTGAGCGTGCACGGCTCCCTCCCTGTCCCCCATCCTGCTCCTCCTGATGCTCAGGCTCCGGCAGCCCTGAGGTAAGGGGCAGGCACGGCCTCTCCTCTGCCACCAGCACCAAGAAAGGAGACGGGGCAGAGGAGCCAGGCATATTCCAGGGCTCTGGGTCCTGGAAGCCATGGGTGGCTCCAGAACACATGTGAGTTCCACCTTTCCCTGATGTAGAGCGGCCAGAGGTTCTAGAAGCTGCCCCCTCCTCCCCTGTCAGTGCCCTTCCAGCCCCCCGACCTGGGCTTCTCAGTGTCAAGCCTTACCCAGCAGAGGGGAGACGAGCCAGAGTGCGAAGGCATCCAGGGCGATGTCTGGAAGCTGTAGGACCTCGCGGATGGCCCGATGCAGCTCGTGGGCACTGAGTGAGGGCAGGTTCTCCACGGCCAGGGGCACCATCGAATCATCCGCCAGGTACACCAGCACGTCGGCTGCTGCAATGTGGGGCGGGCAAGGTCAGCTGGGCCAGCTGGCACAGGCATACCATCTAAGCATCTTCCATTCCCCTGCTGGGGTTAGACCTTGTAATCCTTGGGGTGATCAAGGCTACACTCCAGAGGCAGAGCCCCAGTATCCCCGAAGGACCCTGTGAAGAGTGCTTGTTAGCTCCATGCTGTCAATGCATAGGCCCCGGGTTCGATCCCTGGTCAGGGAGCTAGATCCCACATACCTCAACTAAGAGTTCACGTGCCACAACTAAAGATCCTGCATATGGCAACAGCCACGGTGCAGCTGAGATAAATGCTTAATTTTTTTTTTAAGTCTGTTAGGACTTACTGGAGACCCTCAAACCACCCAGAAAGCCAGCAACTCTGGCCCAGGAATCAGCTTTGTTCCACCCTAAGCCCCCAAAGTTTCAAACTGGGGCTGGCCGCTTCACCCCAAACACACTCCCCCCGCAGCCCCAAGGACTCTGCTGTGCTTCTCCCCTGAAAGAGAACATTCCACAGGTGGGACTGAGGCAGAGAGAGACTGAACCCATCCTGAGGTTACAGCAGTTAGTAAATCGACCAAGGAGGGAGAGAGCTGGTGACACGCTATTACCTTAAGCAAGCCACTATCTCTCTCTGGCCCAAGCTAACATGGGGACAGAGGATTCCCAAGGCCACCCCGCGTATAGCAAGTTTCACGGTTCAGTCTCCTTAGGATTCTTCAAGCCTCAGGACTCAACACGATGGCCTTTCAGAAGGACTTAAGTCTTAAACAGGCCAGCTGAGGTACAACCCTGAAAAGCTGAGTGTTCCCTGGTGACAGCATGTGGATGCCTGTTTGGAGCCTGGAGCCCAAAGGAGACCCTTGGAAGGGCAGCTAGATTCAAATCTCCATCACTGGAACCACAGGCACTGTGAAGAAGCCCTGAGGGCTCCAATCCTGACTGGCCTCTGGCTGGCTGGCTGACTTCAGCAAGTCAGTGCATCACATGCCTCGGGTGCCAAGTAGGGCTAATTCCCATCCACCACTACCCCACCCAGAGCTTCTGTGAATCAAGTGAGGTGAAGCCTGTGAAACACAAAGGTACAGATTATTACTAACACAAATGAAGGTGCTTTTTGGATCCCCAGTCTGTTCGGTTCTAACAGTCACTTTCTTGAGAGATCATAAAATAATGTCCAGTTCAGTCAGTTCAGCTCAGTCACTTAGTCGTATCCGACTCTTTGCGACACCATGGACTGCAGCACGCCAGGAGGCTGAAATTCAGAGGGACGTCTGGGGCAGTGAAGGCTCCAGTGTCCTGTACTTAACTTCTCTAGGGCCCAATTTCCTTCCTATAAAATGTAAATAATGATTCCTGTTTTCAAAGGACTATTTACCAAACAGAGAAAGTGAATATGTCACTTTTCATTCATGAGATTTCATCTGAATTTCACAGCTACCTACGGTTTTACAAGTGAGGAAGATTTACAAGTGAGTACCCAACTTTGCAAGTAGCCTAGTGACAGAGCCCAGGTCCTCGGACTGACTTGTCACTTTTCCACATCCCAACAGACCTTGTTTGTTAATTAATAAATAAAATTCTCTTCAATGACAGAGATGATGAGCCAGAGCCACTTCCTCGGGGCTGGAACCCTAGGAAGGTACGGCGGGGTGGGGGCTGGGGTCAGGGACCCACCTCGGGCTCCCACGGAGGACACACTGCTTCGATGGGACCGATCAGCTGGGCCGGGCTGCCCGGTACTGCCTTCCGGCCCGTCCATCTGCAGAAGGAAAGAGAAAAAGTTGTTCCTGGAGGGTCCAAGGATGGGGGTGCTGGGAAGCCCTTCAAACTGTCACTGAGGAAGGAAGGGGTTCAGAGCTGATCTACGAAGGTAAACACCAGGGCTGAAGGCACAGGTGTTCAGACTGGCGGGGTGAGGGCTTGGGGGCGTTCCTCAGTCAACTTTAGATGGGGGCTGGTGGAAGGAGTCGGGGCCGTGGTGGTCAGAGGGTCAACCTCGGCTCGCCGAGATGCCCAGGCAGGACACGGCACACCCCAGTCCGGGGCGGAGGCCTGTGCAAGGCGTCGCGGCTCTCTCACCTCGCAGGAACGCAGCGCCCGCTGCCTCAGTCCAGGTTCCTGCCCTGACCCGGGCCCCCGGGTGCCGCTGTGTCCTCACTGCCCGCCGAGACACAGGATCCCGCCCGCGCTCGGGTTCCCGGGGCTGCGACGCGGAAGCCCGGGCGGAGGAAGCGCGGCGCGCACGGCCCCGCCTCTTCGGCCCGCGCGAGCCAATCGGAGCCCGGGCCCACCGCGCACGCGCCCTGCCTCCCGCCCGCGCGCGCACGCCCCTCGCAGGCTCGCGCTTATCCCGGCCGCCCGCCTAAGGCTCCTGGTGGCCGACTGAAGAAACTGATCCGCCACCTACCAGAGTGACTAGGGGCCCGTGATCCCCACACACAGGCCCCGTCTGTTGGCCTGGAACAGAACGTGGCGAAGGTTCAAGGAAACGGAATGGGCGCGCGAGCTCTGGCGCTCACACGCGAGTGACTTTGGGCTAGTCCCCTCACTTGTGAAAGGGAGATGCCTCGTGGGGACGTGTCCCGGAGCCACACTGTGCTGGCCGCGGGGTAAAGGTGATGCCGGCAGCCTGCTGTGCCGCAGTGCCTCGAGGCCGAGAGGGGGGATGAACTCCCCACGGGAGTCAGGAACTGGGGTACCTGTCTTGACTATTCCAGACAAGCCCTTTCCCCTCGGGTCCTCAGTTACCCTCTCTGTCAGACGAAGACATTGGACTCGATGACCTCCAAAGATCCTCAGATTACGTATCAGGAATCCAGGCTGGGTGCCCTTGTTATCCCAGGGAGCAGTCACATGAGCCTTCACTATCTTAGACACACATCCTGGACACCTTGCGGCATTCCCAGGCTGGGTAGAGGGACTGGGGCCCAGAGGAGGCAGGTGTGAAAGCACCTATCCCCAGGGTCATGTCACCAACGTGTCCTGGCAAGGCCAGCATGTGTGTACCTGGGGTGTTCAGTTCAGTCGCTCAGGCATGTCCGACTCTTTGCGACCCCATGAATCGCAAAACGCTAGGCCTCCCTGTTCATT
>SJYV01018264.1:0-63443 GCA_006410875.1 Neotragus pygmaeus | reverse complement strand
CATAAACACAATGTAAACAAATGAGTGACTGGATTTCAATGAAACTTTATCTACAAAAACAGATAGTAAGACTAATTAGGCTTCAAGCCATAACTTCAAGTCCGGACTTAGATAATATTATTGGTAGAGGCAGAGATTTTATAGTTAAATTATATTTACAAACTCTGTAACTTTTATGTACTTGCAAAAGCACATTGTATTGATGTTACCTATAATATCTCCATTATAGTATCTCCTTTAGATAAAGAGAACAACATTGCAGCACCATAGCTTCTTAGCCTAGTTTATTTCTGGGAGTCTGATTATATGACAACAACTAAAACCACAACCATATAATATAGTTTTAAAGCTCCAGGTCAGCAAACAGATTGACATCAGAATTAATAATCAGATGAACAAAAGCTACTTTCACATATGTTTTCCATGCAGCTCTTTTAAACTGTATATTAAACAACTGAAAGATGGAGATTTTACACACAATCCCAAGAACCACTTTGGAAAATGTGATTCTATGTAGAAGCAACTTTCTAGGGAAGTCTTATTATATGTAACCAGTAGCTTGTTGCTGAGAAGATGATACTAATGAAGAAGCTGATACATTCACTTTCTTATTAAAACAGAAACATGGACTTCTTATGTGAAAGCAATGTAACTCCTTATGACTGCTTCTGTAGTTTGTTTCCCAGTGAACATCAAGTTGAAAAGAAATCTTACCTACATTTTTATTTGTATGAATAATAAACTAAATCTATATGTTTGCGAAAACATGTGCCAGGAGCCAGCGTGAGGAACTCCGCCCATGGCAAAGGTCATGAGGAAGGAGGCTTCAGCATACACAAAGGTGGAATCGAGCCTCAGGAAACCCCCTGTTCCCAAGCATCTACCCCCCAAACCAGAGTCTGTTTTATGCCCTCACCTACACCTCTGACTTTACG
The DNA here is from genome assembly GCA_006410875.1 of Neotragus pygmaeus. NCBI lineage: Eukaryota > Metazoa > Chordata > Mammalia > Artiodactyla > Bovidae > Neotragus > Neotragus pygmaeus. The sequence goes on along the minus strand of SJYV01018264.1, from coordinate 62,508 downwards.
GGGGGTTCTCCCCCATCACCATTTCTCTCGGAGAAGGAGTAAACGTGCAGCTGGGCGTGACAAGAGTGTTTCAACTTACAAACTCTTCTGAAGTTTATCTAGCCTGTCTGTACAGGGTCGTCCGGCCACATGTGATTGTTTACAGCCTCCCAACGGTGAGAGTCAGGAGATGTTTTAGACTTACTAAAGGCAGATTCTTTGGGGAAGTTAGAAATTATTACTACAGTGGGTTGGTTAAGAATTATATTGGTGAAGGGTTTCATTTGTTGTGCCAATAATTGCTGCTAATTCCCTGCCCTGGGTGTGACAAGGTTGTCTCAGGTCAAACCTCTCTGCTGACAGACTAGCTTGTGTGACAACCTCTCAACCATAAACAGCACAGAGAGTTTGGAGTATTTTGAAAGTCTTAATTAGCATAGGGCTTTTCTCATTGTTGAATCAATGATTGCCACCAGGCCTCCATATCCTTAGGCACCTGGGAATATATTAATCAATGTATTTGGAATATAGAAAAGGAAATATAGTTTTTGATGTTAGCAATACTAGACTTTTTGAGTTAATGAATTTTCTCTTTTGTTATAGATCTCTGTACTTTGTTATCTGAATTCCCACCTGGAGCGTGGGTGCCCACCACGTCTACTTACTTGCCCTGGCTTTTAAGTTCCATGCAAGAAGGAGCCCAAGGAGGGGCACCTTCCGATATTCAAGTGGTGCCAGTGGCCCAACCTTGATGGTGCAAACTCCTTGTCCTGGAGTTTTATTGGTATCCCATGTAAACCAAGTTATAAAGACTCTTTTTCTCCACTAATTTTCCTACTACACTATCTGTTTCTAATCTCTCTATATATCTGTAATTAATTTTTTCCTAGGATGCCAATTCCGTCTCCCCTTCGTATTACCCTGGGCCCACCGGGGCTGGACCCCATCAAACATGTAATGCTTGATGAAAACAATATTTATCTTTTTTTTTCTATATTTAAAATATAGATTTAATTTCAACTTGGCAGTTATGTTACAATATTCTCAGTGATTTCACTTAATAAGCTAATAGAAATTCCAAATTTTGGATTTCTTCAATCTCAAATGTCCTTGCCTCCAAATTCACACTGTTCAGACATAGACTAAATTACCTTCCTGCTTCTCTGAGAAAAAGATCTCACATACATATACATATACAAATCCATACATAAACTGTAAAAAGAAAATGTGTATTTGTCTCCAGCTTTGGCTTGCTTTCATTTGTTCCTCAAAGAGAAAAGTAACTCTTCTCAGGCAAAGCTAATTCCTCTTCCACCTCTTTTCTATACTTGGATCCTCTCACAGCCTGATTCTTTTATATTATCTTCCTGATTCATCAGTGTATCTTTCTGGAATCTTTATTCTCCCTCTTCTTTCCCTCATTTTCCTTAGCACGAAAAGATGAAAATTTTATGAGGTCTTCTGCTTTAGACACTGAGACACTGTTTTAGCTTTCTTCTTTATAACTTTGCTAAACACTTTTAAGAAAGAATTCCCATCTTTTCACAACCTGTAAAATAAGGTACCGTCTAGTCCTGTTCTTATTAGTATCTGATAATTCTGTAAAATAGCTTCTTAGCTATTTCAGCATCATAGATCCTTGTAAAAACCTCTTGGAAATTATGGTTTTTCTCCCTCAATAATGCATATATAGACAGAATTCTTTATGTAAGTTTAGGGTGATCAGACCCCTTGAAGCTCTTCTATAATGAGGTGATATATTCATCTTAACTAAGCATCTCTGCATTTCATTTTCTAATCAATTTCCATAGATGCCAATATCCCATAATAATTGTGAATCTTCAACTCATGAAACTATCCTCAATCTCTTCCATGACATCTGTGTGTTACTAAATTTCTCTAAGACACATTGCATATTCAAATTGTCCTTAATAAGCCTTAATATTCCCTCCAAGTCTATTCTTTTTCTCATTTCCTATCTTGATGAAGATCTCCAAATTTTGGAGATCATCTTTGCCACATTTTTCCTTTACATATAATCTATGAGGAAGTGACTGACTATATTTATAAATTTCTCAGGTCTTCTTATACATCTATGGTTTCCAGATGTACCATTTTCAACCATACAACCACAAATCTTATAAACTACCATCATCATTACTTCAAACTTCATTCTAGAGTAACTCTCAACAAGTACTAGTACTCATAGTAGTATATTCCATACACTAAAGTAATAAATTGGCTTAGATGTAGAGATAATTTAACTCTTGCATATACTTTAAGTCTAATGTGTCAGTCTCTTATACTTGGCCTGACTTCTAGTCAACAGTGAACTATTTGTGATGCCTTCAAGATAAAATATAATTTCTTGAAAATTTAGTTTCACACATCAGAATTTTCTCCCTTCCCCTGATCACCAAAGAACAAAATAGGCAGTTCTCCAAAGAAGACATACAGATGTCTAACAAACACATGAAAAGATGCTCAACATCACTCATTATTAGAGAAATGCAAATCAAGACCACAATGAGGTACCATTTCACACCTGTCAGAATGGCTGCAATCCAAAAGTCTACAAGCAATAAATGCTGGAGAGGATGTGGAGAAAAGGGAACCCTCTTACACTGTCAGTGGGAATGCAAACTAGTACAGTCACTATGGAAAACAGTGTGGAGATCTCTTAAAAAATTGCAAATAGAACTGCCTTATGACCCAGCAATACCACTGCTGGGCATACACATCGAGGAAACCAGAACTGAAAGAGACACATGTACCCCAATGTTCATTGCAGCACTGTTTATAATAGCCAGGACATGGAAACAATTTAGATGTCCATCATCAGATGAATGGATAAGCAAGGGGTGGTACATATACACAATGGAGTATTACTCAGCCATTAAAAAGAATACATTTGAATCAGTTCTAATGAGATGGATGAAACTGGAGCCTATTATACAGAGTGAAATAAGCCAGAAAGAAAAACATCAGTATAGTATACTGACACATATATATGGAATTTAGAAAGATACTAATGATGACCCTGTATGCGAGACAACAAAAGAGACACAGATGTATAGAACGGACTTTTGGCCTCTGAGGGAGAGGGAGGAGTGGGAAGATTTGGGAGAATGGCATTGAAGCATGTATACTATCATGTAAGAAACGAGGCTCCTGTCTATGTTTGATGCAGGATGCAGGATGCTTGGGGCTAGTGCATAGGGACCATCCAGAGAGACGATGTGGGGAGGGAGGTGGGAGGGGGATTCAGGATTGGGAGCTCGTATACCCCTGTGGTGGATTCATGTCGATGTATGGCAAAACAAATAAAGCATTATAAAGTAGAATAAAGTAAAAATAAAAAAAAAAAGACTCAATTTAAAGATTAACGTCTCAGGATAACCTTGCCCAAGTCGCATTTACAGACCCTGATGTTACCTTTTGTCCAGCCTCAGAAAACATTCACTGGGGAAGCAGAACAACCCAAGGAAAGCAAATGAAATATTTAAGTTGAACATTTTACTATGGATGGGACTGATTGAGTTACCTCTTAGTTTTTTATACAATTGTGAGGACAATTTTTATATTCTTAATAGTTTATGACATTTTTACCATTCTTGAATCAATGTCCCAAGTAGCATTTGTGCCTCAATTTTTTATATTTAAATATTAATAACTATTATAAGCACAATGATGTATCCTTTCCTGAAGTGTCTATATCCTAATCCCCAGAACCTGTAATTATGATAGGTAATATGATAAGGTGGAACTAAGTTTGAAGATAGAATAAGGTTGAATAAGATAGAATGAATTAGAGAGATTATTTTGTATTCTCTGGGTGGGCCTAATGTAATTGCAAGGATTCTTATAAGTGGAAGAGACTAAAGCAAGAGGAAGATGGAAGGATGATCAGAGAGATAAATTACTGATTTTGAAGATGGAGGCAGCGAATGAGGCAGGGAGGGAGGGCAAAGAAAAGAATTCCCTCTTAGAGCCTGAATTTTAGCTCAGTGAGATATATGTTGGGCTTAATTTACAGCAACCAAGGTAAATGATATATGATATTTTAGTTACTAAGTTTGTGATAATTTATTTAGAATGTAAACAATAACCAATATTTATCTTTCCATATTTCTGAAGGATAAATCTCTACTACTGGAAATACAAAACTGGAGAAAATATGCCATTAAAAAAATGAGAGAAAAACAGTAAACAAATTAAAATTTGAAAAGCTAAAAAACAACAAAGTGAGCAAAAAATAACCAGAAGCCTTAGTTTTTAATAAAACTGAAGTCTTTATAATGAATCTATAAAGATAAAATGAAACCAATAAAGTAAAACTAGAGAAATCTTACAATAGTTAAGACTGCTTCACTCAATATATTTTTCTATAAATTTCATAAACTGTTCAGAAGATCAATTTTTGAAAAACACATATTAGCTACAATGGACGAATTGGTTGTTTGGAAAAATGATAATTATGAGAAAAGATTTTAAGAAAATTAACTAAGGGGCCCCTATTAAAGCAAAGATGTCAAACACACTCAGGGCTTATTATTGGGTTCGCTGAAAAGATCACTCAGGTTTTTCTATAAGAGCTGATAGGAAAATCCAAATGAACTTTTTGGCAAGCCCTATATTAAGTTATCAGAATATTCCTGATGAGTCCTAAATTGATATGAACCATACACATTGTTTCCTTTATACTTATGAACCAATGGAGCATACTGATATCATGCTTTTATTTTATGTATACTTGGTATGAGATTCTCTGGTGGCTCAGATGGTAAAGAATCCACCTGCAATGTGGGAGACCTGGATTAATTCCTTGGGTTGAGAAGATTCCCTGGAGAAAGGCATGGCAACCCACTCCGGTATTCTAGCCAGGAAAATCCTCATGGGCAGTGATGCTTGGCAGGCTACAGTTCATAGGGTTTCAAAGAGTAGGACATGACTAAGCACAGCATATTCAAGCTGGTTTTAGAAAAGGCAGAGGAACCAGATCACATTGCAAACATCCACTGGATCATAAAAAAAGTAAGAGAGATTCAGAAAAATATCTATTTCTGTTTTATTGACTATGTCAAAGCCTTTGACTGTGTGGATCACAATAAAGTGTGGAAAATTCTGAAAGAGATGGGAATACCAGACCACCTGACCTGTCTCTTGAAAAACCTGTATGCAGGTCAGGAAGCAATGGTTAGAACTGGACATGGAACAACAGACTGGTTCCAAATAGGAAAAGGAGTACATCAAGGCTGCATATTGTTACCCTGCTTATTTCACTTATATGCAGAGTACATCGTGAGAAACACTGGGCTGGATGAAGCACAAGCTGGAATCAAGATTTCCAGGAGAAATATCAATAGCTTCATATGCAGATGATACCACCATAATGGCAGAAAGTGAAGGAGAACTAAAGAGCCTCCTGATGAAAGTGAAAGAGGAGAGTGAAAAAGCTGGCTTAAAACTCAACATTCAGAAAACTAAGATCATGGCATCCAGTCCCACACTTCATGGCAAATAGATGGGGAAACAGTGTCAGACTTTATTTTTTGGGGCTCCAAAATCACTGCAGATGGTGATTGCAGCCATGAAATTAAAAGACNCAACAGAGGATGAGGTGGATGGATGGCATCACCGACTCAATGGACATGAGTTTGTGTAGGCTCTGGGAGATGGTGATGGACAGGGAGGCCTGGTGTGCTGCAGTTCATGGAGTCACAAAGAGTCAGACATGACTGCGCGACTGACCTGACCTGACCTAAAGCACAGCACACAGCATACCTAGTATCCTATTCCTAGTAGCCTATTAATTAAGTTTTAAGTTTTACTAAACTTTGGAACTCATCAAGTAATTAGAGTATTTAGAGACTGTATGAGAAACATGGTTTAATATTCTCTACAAAGGTGAGTTTTATTTTCAAAATGTTTTCATTTATCTTTTTTTTTTTTTTTTCTTTTCCTCCTGCTTCAGAATTTGGCAAAATTCTTTAGGGAAACACTATGCATTTAAGGCCCTCAACATCCTGTTCCAAAATCTTTTATTTTCTCCAAGCCCTAAGAATGGACTTCCTGAAGTATAGCATTTTTCGTTCAAATGCCCTTTGGGAAAATGTGGCTGTCATTTTATTTCTCCTGGTTTATCCTCTCTCTGAAAGTCTTAACCTTCCAATTCCTCAGAATCTCTTTGAAACTTCAAAGAAATCATTTCTGAATTTTTATTTTCTTTTCTTGTGATCTGATAAGAGCCATGATTTCTACCTTACCTGCAGACAGAAACTGCTCTGACTTAGAAAAAAATTAATTATATTTGATCAAAGTCTCTTTGTGTCATTCTCTAAATGGGTGTTTCCACAATACTTTGGCAATACAGTTGTACTTAGAAATCAGCATCATGTATAGGCCACCAGAGATTTAAAAAATACAGAAATAAGTATAAAAATGTACAGAGAGCCTGTTATTAGAGCAGCCTTTTTTTTTTTTTCAGCTATTTATTGCTTCATCCTACTGCCATGGCTCTTCTATTCACTGACTTAATTGCCTTTTATATTCCCTTTTAGTTAGAATAGAAATTAGTATATGTTTTGGTTGGAGGCAATAAAAACACAAGAACTTAGTTCTCAAGATTCATATTAATACAGAGATATATAAAGTGTAAAAAATAATTCACAACATCTGTACAAAACAGTATTCATTCATTCAGTATGCTACATAATGCAAAATTTGTCTCCCTTATCACCATTTATTCTCTCTTACCCTTAGTCCTTCTTTCAAAATGATTATCACTGTTACCATTTTTTGTAATTTCTTACCAAATAATAGAAAAGAGAAAGAAACATCCCTATCTATTTTTAATTTTATACAAAAGAAATAATTGCATCTACTTAAAGTCACTTGGGGATTTAGTCATTAAGTAATAATAATAATTTTGTTTTTTACTGTCTATCATGTTTTTGAAATTGAATTCTAACTTTCTCATTATTGGCTTATGACCTCTCTGTTTCAATTTCTTCATATTAAAAATATTCATAAATAATTTTACCTACTTCATAGAGTATTTGTGAGAATTAAGTTGCTGTATGTAAAAGTNTTTTTTTTTTTACTGTCTATCATGTTTTTGAAATTGAATTCTAACTTTCTCATTATTGGCTTATGACCTCTCTGTTTCAATTTCTTCATATTAAAAATATTCATAAATAATTTTACCTACTTCATAGAGTATTTGTGAGAATTAAGTTGCTGTATGTAAAAGTGCTTGTAATTTCTTGCCTGATAGATAATAACCATGATATAAATTTTTATTATTGTTCTCAGTATTATTATATTTTGTGTATGGTTTTAGACACAGGATTTTTTAGTAACAAGACTGGCAAAGACCTTGATTAAAAGAAGCCTACATTCACATGGGGATGGATGTGGAGCAGATAATTAACAAGTTAACTAACTAATAGGTAAAACAATAACATCAACTAGGGACATGAGCCATGCAGATAATAAAAAGTTGATATAATAGACTAGGATCAATTGAAGAGGGGTATTATCAAGCTAATTCTGATACAGTAGTTGTGGAAGGTCTCTGAGATAGTGATATTCGCGCTGGGATGTAAAAAAAAAAGTATTGTAGCCTCATGGGGATGAAAAGAAATGTATTTTAGGTAGAGGAACTAGAAAATAAAACAAAGTCTCTGATAGGAGAATGAGTTTGATGTTTAAAGTAAAACAAAAAATGTCAGTATGGCTAGAAAGCCTGGGGGAGTGATATAAGGAACAGGATTTATAAAACATGGAGAGAATATCTGTTGTGTTATTGTTGTTTAGTTGCTAAGTATGTCTGACTCTTTTGTGACCCACAAACTGTGACCCACCAGGCTTCTCTATCTTTGGGATTTCCCAGGCAAGAATATTGAATTGGGTTGTCATTTTCTTCTCCTGGGGATTTTCCCAATCCAGGGTTGGAACCAGCATCTCCTGCATCAGCAGGTGGATTCTTTACCACTGAGTCACCAGGGAAGCCCTAGAATATCTGTTACTGGTCATACTAGTACAGGAACTTGCCCTTTTACTCTGCACAACTTAAGTGGGAAAAACTTCACAGAGCAAGTGCTTTCATTTGTTGGAAATCTGGTGATAAATTGCTGTGTCCAACTGTTCACCAGGGGAGTCTTTTCCTCAGTGCAATGCAGGGTGATGGAACCCAATCAAAGGGGCCATCTTACTAAGTTGAGAAGGCAAATACTGTATCATAGCTCAGGGCTTCAGGGCTGCTGAAGTGGCTGAAAAGTGCAAAGGTCAAGAGGAGATAGGTCTGCAGGAGAATGAAGAAAGGTGGAGGGATGAACTAGAAATCTGCAAATGGGATACAGTAACAAAGCTTTGACAGAGAGCTTGACTTCAGATATATTGGGTAGGACTCCATAAGGCCTAGCATAGAGTAGCTGCTCTGGGGTTGAGAGCAAACGGACATCAAAGGCCAAGTATTTTTCAGATAAGACAATGAAAGAAATTCTAGGATACAGGAAGGATTCAAGCCTTGCCAAATATTTTATAAAAGGATTGATGGTAAATATTCTTGTCATATGTGCTTTTTTTTGTAAATCTTCATCTATATAAAAAAAATTCTTAGCTATGGAAAAAAACAAGATATTGGATTTTGTCACCTTGATCTAGTTTGCCAACATCTATAAGTAGTATAAGATCTATGCTGCAAAACTAAGAGTACAACTAAAATAGATCCACCCTTATAAAGAATAAATTCAAATTAAGTCTAATGATTAAAAACATTCCCAAATAATTTAACTGTTTATTAGAAAGGAAAATCAAAATTCTTTAAAGCAAAATATGTTTTATACTACAGTGCATTAATTTTTTTATATTATCAACAAGGTGCAACATAAATCAAAAAATATCTATATATGCAACAAACTGTGACCTGAAATCAGAAAAGTGAAAGAGACAATAGAAACAGATGCCAAAATTACCCAGATGTTAGAATTAGCAGACAGAAATTTTAAAATGTCTATTATAAATATGTTCAAAGGTTTAGAAAAAAGCATGGTCATATTGAGCGAACATATGGGAACTCTCAAGAGAGAAATGAAAACTATTTAAAAAGAAACCAAACTGAATTTTAAGAACTAAAATATAGGGAATGAAAAATTCACTAGATGAGCTTAACATCAGATTGGAGACACCAGAGAAAAACAAATCAATACAAATAATCTAATGTAAATTTTAAAATAGGCTGAAAAATAAGCAAAAGAACCACAGTGACAGGGAGCACGTTATCAGGAAGTATAAGTGTAATTGGAATCTCAGAAGAAGAGTACACAAAGGGGCAGAAAAATAAAAAATACCTGAGGAATTTGTGGTTAAAAATTCTCAACTTTGGTGAAAAACATTTCAACTTAAAAAATGCATGGACTTCAGTGAACTTCAAGCAGGATGAAAACAAAGGAATATACAGCATGCCTAGAAATATCATCATCAAGCTACTGAAAAGCAAAAATAAAGAGAAACTCCTAAAATATCAGTCAGAGAAGGAGGGCATGTTAGAGAGAAACTAAGACAAATTTTGAAAAAAAGCTGACTTTAAAAAAAAACAGTGGAGGTCAAAATATAAGACAATGGGATTGTTGAAAAACCAAAGAAAGTTATGTCAAACCACAACTTTATTTCTAGAAATGATATCCTCAAGAATGAGGTCAAATGATTTAAAACACTGGGATAAGAGAAAGCTGAAAGATTTCAATGCCAAAAGATATGTACTATAAGAAATACTAAAGGTCTTACTTGAGAGTGAAAACAGATGTAAAATAAGATCTACTTGAAGGAATGAAGGCCAGTGAACATAGAAAACACATGCTTAAATATAAACATATCACTGTATTTTTCTCATTTTGATTTCTTTGAAAAACAACAAAATTTTACTATGCCAGTTTTTAAAGTCCAACCAAACCATTCTTTGCTATTGATTAATATTGCTGCACAAAATAAAAGATGAACTATCTCAGGTTTCTAAAAAATAAGAAATAAGAAGGTGAATTGCAAAGGAAAGCTAAAACTTGAAAAGGCAGTGAGTACAGAGGTGAGTTATTCATTTAACTTTAGTTTTTTCTGAATATCTAATTGTGGCTTTGAGCTGAGTCTAAGCACACTGACAGACCTTCTGTGAAAGAAAAATCAGATAAAACTCCAACAGAAACCCCATTTTTCTGGCTGTTGGGGGAGTGTGTAATTTCCTCAGTTTTGTCTCATCACAACAAAAATTTGAAGCGATGGACATTAAAGCCCTATTGGACAGATCAGTGTTACAGCTCAGTTTCACTTAAATAAAGGAAAATACATCCTCGAGGCATGAGGGCATGCCTACCCAAAAGACGCAAAGAGACTAGAGCGAGGAGGGCTGGGGGAGAGAGAGAGAGAGTCCTGGCCCTTTGGCCTCCTCTTTTTACGTTTTTCCCTCCCCTGGGCCTGCCCTATGTAAATTGAGACAGATAGGAGCGCTGTTTGTTCTACCCGAGGTCCTCACTCCAGTCCTTGGACCTTCCTGTGTTCTATTTCCACGGGCTTTTCCCTTCCTTGTCTTTTAGCCACCACCATTCTGGACTCTTTTTTCCTATTTTAAGTACCTAACATGGCCAAAGGAATCTCCTCTGAAAACAGAAAGTTAATGAGGGAGTATTTCTTTGTTTATTTGATTTATACTTTTTTTTTTTCCTCTTAACTTTCACCCAAAGTCAAGCCCAAAGTTTTCAAAAACATAAACTTATACTTTAAAGATGTGGAATACAGAAAACTAAACTAAATTTTTAAAAAGCAGATTGAAAGAAATAATAAAGATGAGCACAAATCAGTGAAATTGAAGTCATAAAATAATATACAAAATTTAGAAAATGAAAAGCTGGTTTTCTAAGTAGATGGCTGAGAAAAGTAAGGTAGAAGAGGTAAACTATCAATACAAGGAAAAAAGAAACTCTAGATATTTTGAAAGTATAATAAGGAAATACAACAAAAAATGCATGTCTAGTTTTCTTAATAAATAACAAAGAAATCTCATGATAAAGTTTTTACTGTGAATGAGTGATAAATTTAACAAAAATATGACATTTGAATACCCCTAGCAATATTCACTTAAAGGCCAAAAGCAGCAGGGGGGACATAAACCCAAATTTCATTGAAAGATGTTTTCAACTTTTGGAATAACTTGTCTAATAGAATTTTTACCATTGTGTTTTAATACAGTAAGCACTCTCCAGCATAGTCATGGTAGTCTTTGGAACTGCTGCATTGAAGAACTAGAATTTTAAATTTTATATAACTTAAGTGACTTAAATTATGTTTATCTTGTGGACTAAAAAATACAGTCACAACATGAAAGCAGAGAGTCTTATTTGGTAGGAATGTTTAGGACTCTGAGCCCAGCAGACAGTCTCTTAGTAGCTCTGAGAAAACTGCTCCAAGGAGTGGAAGTCAGGCTATAAACAAGTTTGCAACGAAGGGAGCAGGCAATCTGAACACCAAAGATTAGGTATCAAGTTAAGGAATTTAGCATTCTAAGCATGGGAAGACGCAAGCCTCTGCTGCTGCTAAGTCGCTTCAGTTATGTCCAACTCTGTGTGACCCCCATAGACAGCAGTCCACCAGGCTCCTCTGTCCCTGAGATTCTCCAGTCAAGAATACTGGAGTGGGTTGCCATGTCCTTCTCCAATGCATGCGTGTAGGCTAAGTAGCTTCAGTCGTGTCCAACTCTGTGTGACCCTACAGACACCAGGCTTCTCTGTCCATGAGATTCTCTAGGCAAGAACACTGGAGTGGGCTGCCATGCCCTTCATTCATGGCTTTCACGCGCACCTCAGCTATCTAGGGCCAATCCTGTTTCCTTATTCACCTTGCTCTTTGCATTCCTCCAGCTCCACAGCAATCACCATGAAGAGAGGAAACATCCTTTGGATTGCAGTTTCAGGAGACCTCATTCACATTTGGGGGCCAGATATTTTCATTTCACAGTCTTTCCCCATGGTCATAAGTTCAATGGTATTTGGGAGACATCTCATGACCTTTTTTTTTTGCTCCCACAATGCTGGGAGGCTCATCCCAGAAAAGTTGAACCTCCTCTGTGATAAATCACTCCAGGTGTTAATTTCCATTGATAAATAACAAAAGATTCTCTGGGTCTTCTAACCTAATAGGATCCAGGATATATTTCCCTTGTTGCCTCTTCCCATACCTAGAACCACACTATCACAATTATTCTACATTATAGATGTGATCTATTTGTTTAAGATGTTTAGCTATCATTAATTTTGCCAGCAACCTGGTTATACATCACATAATACAAAAGACAATAATCTTATAAAATAAACAGATTACAAGTAATAACATGAGTAATTTACAAATAGACCTGCAAGACCAAGGGGTAGGGAGGAAGTGGCAGTTTTAAATCTAAACTGCTGAGAATGTTCCCTCAGCAAAACTTTATAGATAATACTCCTTAATCATCTGAACAATCAACTTTAAGATATTCCAACCATTTGTTAACTAGTAAGTTTATATCAATATTTTGATACCCAGTTCATATCTAAGCTTTTAGTAAAACGATGAAGTCTCTAGTTTGTTTATGTCTGTGTATTAGATTTCAAAAAGGTCATCAGTCTACAAGAAGTTGAGAAAGCCCTGAAGATTTTCATGTCTTGGCTTGGCATTAACAATCGCACTGTCAAGTGTGGCCTTTAGAGAAAGTTTGACCTACTAGAAAACAGGCATTTCAGCTGGAGGCTTTGTGGAGGAATTCACTTGATGAGCAGTTTGAAGCAGGGGAAAAAAAAAATTCTCTGCCTAATTCTCAGAAAGATTCTTTACATGCCAAATTTCCACTTTCATTTAGAAAAAGAACAAAAGGAAAAAAGAAGTGAATATATTCATTCAGCAATGACAGTCATTATGCAAAATCATAAATTTAAAATGTTTAGAGCTTACCTCTTGATGTAGTCTATTCTATTGTTCATCAATTTGAGGGTATTAAAAAAAATGAAAGCACTGGAATAGGAAAGAAAGACAAGTTAAAATTCAAGTTTGCATTCTGAGTATTCCATTCATATTAAAAGTGAGATCAACAGTATTTTGAAAACTTTGGCTTTGAAAAAAATTATCTAAAATAGATGAGTGTTACTAGGAAAATCTCTGTAAAAAGCTGATATTTTGATATACATTTTTAACTTACTTACCTCAATTTTTTTCCAAAACTAAAATTTCTTTTTCTCTAAATTGAGTTTTATCTTTGTTCCATATTAAAAATTCACAACCATATTATTTTATGTTAATAATTATTATTTTTTTCTACTTTTTCAGTATTTCTGAGACAGGAAGGAAGGGGGGCAGGACAGTACTTTAAAATAGTGATATAGGATATCACAAAAACTAGCTGGAATCTACTAGGCTCAAGATGGTGAAAGATTTGACTTTAAGAAGACTTTGAGTTGCATTGTACACTCATTGTAACTCATTGGCGTGCTAAATGTCTCACCTACAGGCACCATGACAGTTCCGAGACTGACCATAAAAAGCCAAAAAGTGGGCAGTGGCCTAGTTCCTGAAAATCCCCACCCCTTCCCCAAAATAGTTGAAATAAACTTACTTATTAACCTATGAAATTATCCAGTCCATAAAAAATAACCTCATACCCAGAGGCCACATTGCCTCTGAGACAGCCCTCATCCTATCTATGGAGTGTGTAGCCTCTGAATAAATCCACTATCACTCTATTTTGGCTCCCTTTTAAATTTTGTCCTGTGCCAAGCCAAAGACCCTCACTTGGAAGACTGTCCTGGAGACTTTCCAGAGTCCTAGGATATGATTAATCTCTCATGCCCCATTCTCTTGCAACATCTTTACTATGCTTATATGACATAAAAATTTAATATACTGATAGGAGTAGATGCAAGAGGGTAAAAGCAAGATGTTAAGATGAAAGTAAAAAATTATGATTAACAACTCAAAATATTTCTGTAAAGTTGACCAAATAAATGGGGCTAGAACTGGAATTATGGGAACATGCTATTGTTATTTTTTAATGCTGGGACTTTATGTTGTATTTGATATTAATGAGAATAATGTAGTAGCAAGGGAAAGAACTGCACTAAAGGAGAGATGAGAAGGAACAATATCTTGGAGAAGAGAAGCAGAGATGAGGTCCAGAGCAAAAGTGAAGAATCTGGTTCTAGATAGCAGCATCAAAGAGCTTATTTACCTTAACAAAATAGAAGGTAAACTATGTGGATTCAGTGCAGTTTGACTATTGAGTTATATTGTGTGTGGGTAGAGAGTCTGTCAAAAAATCTTAAGAAAAATGTCATGTAGGGTTGATTAACATTACAGGACAGATTTCCAGGCATTTCACAGGATCATTTACTGTTTTCTTTCCATAACAATTAGCCAATTGGGTGTAATTTTTCATGCTCATCCTTTTATGTCACTTTAAATAAAATCAAAGTCATTATATATACTTCTGCCTGCATCACTTTGCCTCAGTTTACTCCATCTACTATATTCTTTTCTCTAGTGTTCACATGGCCTACTGCCTCTTGCTGGTCAGTTCCTTTCTCAATGACCCCCTTTTCAGAACTCTCTGACTGCCTCATAGGAAATAGCACCCTCCCTCCAAAGATCATTTTTGATCTCATTACCCTTATTTTTTTTTTTATCTAAGCATTTATCACCTTCTGATACATTATTTGAGTATAATTCACTTATGTAGTCCCGTTTTTAAAATTTCCAGTATTCTAACCTAAAACATAAATTCTATGAAGGAAAGGCTTTTATCTTTCATTCATTACTGTATCTTCCAAAGCTTAAACTTTACAGATACTAGACTGTCAATATTCCAGCTGAATTAATACATTTTCTCTTAACATCCTTAATTTTCTCTATTACATAGCAAATTAATTATTTTGCAAACAAAACAGTTATTTTTATGTATCTGTTTTTATTTTTTATATAAAGTATATAGCTATATACTATACTGAGTGATTTCAGATGCTTTATAAAAATGCGTTGTGTAAAACATGCTTAATAGAAGCTTAAAATATCAATTGATGGATTATTGATGATATACTAATTTTCTTTACCCTTCTTCTTACTATGAAATATTTTTCTTAGAACTACATTTGGCAAAGGCTTTATGAGTCACTAGAATAAATAATGTGTTGTTACTGATTTCTATTTGTTCTTGGAAATTTTTGAAATTTTATTTGAATATCAATTCATGTATGTATTTGTATATATGTTTATTTTTATTTGGAAATAGTATATTCAGAGTTGCTGATAACTGATAATAAATTTTTNATTGGGTGTAATTTTTCATGCTCATCCTTTTATGTCACTTTAAATAAAATCAAAGTCATTATATATACTTCTGCCTGCATCACTTTGCCTCAGTTTACTCCATCTACTATATTCTTTTCTCTAGTGTTCACATGGCCTACTGCCTCTTGCTGGTCAGTTCCTTTCTCAATGACCCCCTTTTCAGAACTCTCTGACTGCCTCATAGGAAATAGCACCCTCCCTCCAAAGATCATTTTTGATCTCATTACCCTTATTTTTTTTTTTATCTAAGCATTTATCACCTTCTGATACATTATTTGAGTATAATTCACTTATGTAGTCCCGTTTTTAAAATTTCCAGTATTCTAACCTAAAACATAAATTCTATGAAGGAAAGGCTTTTATCTTTCATTCATTACTGTATCTTCCAAAGCTTAAACTTTACAGATACTAGACTGTCAATATTCCAGCTGAATTAATACATTTTCTCTTAACATCCTTAATTTTCTCTATTACATAGCAAATTAATTATTTTGCAAACAAAACAGTTATTTTTATGTATCTGTTTTTATTTTTTATATAAAGTATATAGCTATATACTATACTGAGTGATTTCAGATGCTTTATAAAAATGCGTTGTGTAAAACATGCTTAATAGAAGCTTAAAATATCAATTGATGGATTATTGATGATATACTAATTTTCTTAACCCTTCTTCTTACTATGAAATATTTTTCTTAGAACTACATTTGGCAAAGGCTTTATGAGTCACTAGAATAAATAATGTGTTGTTACTGATTTCTATTTGTTCTTGGAAATTTTTGAAATTTTATTTGAATATCAATTCATGTATGTATTTGTATATATGTTTATTTTTATTTGGAAATAGTATATTCAGAGTTGCTGATAACTGATAATAAATTTTTATTATTGCATGTAATATTAAGTAATGTTTACTCTCCATGGGAAAAATAAATATAGCACCACACATCAGCTAAAATATCCAGTCTAGTGACAGAATTCAAAAGATGTTTAATATGTGCCATGCACTGAGAGGAAAGGGTTCAGTAAATGATCTGTAAATAACTGCTTGTTAAATAAAGGGACAAAAGTAGTAGAGGGCTTAGTAGAAAAAAAATCATAATTTCCTCATTCCAACTGATGTTGGTATACTTAAGTATTGTATTATTTTCTTGTTCAGCCACTGAGTCATTTCTGACTCTTTGTGACCCCTGGACTGCAGTGCGCCAGGCTTCCTTGTCCATCATCATCTCCCAGAGCTTGCTCAAATTTATGTCCATTGAATTGGTGATGCCATCCAAACATTTCTGACATCCCCTTCTCCTCCTGCGTTTAATCTTTCCCAGCATCAGGGTCTTTTCCAATGAGTCATGTGGCCAAATTATTAGAGCTTTAGCTTCAGCATCAGTCCTTCCAATAGATATTCAGGATTGATTTTCTTTAGGACTGATTGGTTTTGATCTCCTTACAGTCCACCGGACTTTCAAGAGTCTTCTCCAGCACCATAGTTCAAAAGCATCAATTCTCCAGTGCTCAGCTTTCTTTATAGTCCAACTCTCACATCCATACATGACTACTGGAAAAACCGTAGCTTTGATTAGATGGACATTTGTCAGCAAAGTAATGTCTCTGTTTTTTAATATGCTGTCTAGCTTGTGCATAGCTTTTCTTCCAAGGAGCAATTAAAAGCTTCTTTTAATTTCATGGCTGCAGTCACCAACTCCAGTGATTTGGGAGCCCAAGAAAATAAAGTCTGTCACTATTTCTATTGTTTCCTCATCTATTTGCCATGAAGTGATGGGACTGGATGCCATGATCCTCATTTTTTTGAATGTTAACTTTTAAGCCTGCTTCTCCACTCTTCTCTTTCATTCTCATCAAGAAACTCTTCAGTCCCTCTTCTGTTTCTGCCATAAGTGTGGTGTCATTTGCATATCTGAGGCTATTGATATTTCTCCTGGCAATCCTGATTACAGCTTGTGCTTCATCCAGCTCAGCATTTACTATGATGTACCCTGCATATAAGTTAAATAAGCAGGGTGGCAATATACTGCCTTGATGTACCCCTTTCCCAGTTTGGAACCAGTCTGTTGTTCCAAGTCTGGTTCTAACTTTTCTTCTTGACCTGCATGCAGATTTCTCAGGAGGCAGGTAAGGTGTTCTGGTATTTTCATCCCTTGAAGATTTTTCCACAGTTTGTTGTGATCCACACAGTCAAAGATTTTGGCATAATTGATGAAAAAGAGCTGATGTTTTTCTAGAAATCTCTTGCTTCTATGATAATGCAACAGATGTTGGCAATTTGATCTATGGTTCCTTTGCCTTTTCTAAATCCAGCATGAACATTTAGAAGGTCTTGGTTCATGTACTGTTGAAGCTTCACTTGGAGAATTTTGAGCATTACTTTACTAGCCTGTGAGATGAGTAAAATTATGCGGTGGTTTGAACATTCTTTGGCATTGCCTTTCTTTGTGATAGGAATGAAAACTGACCTTTTCCAGTTCTGTACCCACAGCTGAATTTTCCAAATTTGCTGGCATATTGAGTGCAGTACATTCACAACATCATCTCTTAGGATTTAAAATAGCTCAGCTGGAATTCCATCACCTCTACTAACTTTGTTCCTAGTGATGCTTCCTAAGGCCTACTTGACTTCACATTCCAGGATGTCTGGCTCTAGGTGAGTGATCACACCATTGTGGTTATCTGGGTTATCATGATTTTTTTCTTTTAATAGGTCTTCTGTGTATTCTTGTCATCTCTTCTTATTATCTTCTTATTCTGTTGGATCCATAACATTTCTGTCCTTTATTGTGCCCATCTTTGCATGAAATATTCTTTTAGTAACTCTAAGTTTCTTGAAGATATCTCTATTCCTTCCCATTCTATTTTTTCCCTCTATTTCTTTGCACTGATCACTGAGGAAGGCTTTCTCATCTCTCCTTGCTATTCTTTGAAAGTCTGTATTCAAATGGGTATATCTTTTCTTTTGTCCTTTGCCTTTAGCTTCTCTTAAAGGACATATTTTTTTGGTGTTAGTTCTAGAAGGTCCTGTAAGACCTCAAAGAACCCTTCAAGTTCAGTTTCTTCTGCATTAGTGATTGACACATAGACTTGGATTAAATAGGCTTGGGTTACCGTGATGCTGAATGGTAAGCCTTGGAAATGACGAGAATTCATTTTGTCAGTTTTGAAATTGCACCCAAGTACTGTATTTTGGACTTTTTTGTTGACTAAAAGGGCTACTCAATTTCTTCTACTCCACTTCTACTTTTAATACTTAAATATTACATTAGAACTTGCTTTGATTTAAATAGAGTTCACTGAGTGTCTATTTGTTGCTTTTCAAGTAACTCTTTTGTTGTTGATATTTTAATAGTATCTATATTCCTCAATTTTAAAGGTTGCTTATTTTTATTTTTAACAGTGTCTAAAAGGCAGAGGAACCAGAGATCAAATTGCTAACATCTGCTGGATCGTGGAAAAAGCAAGAGAGTTCCAGAAACACATCTATTTCTGCTTTATTGACTATGCCAAAGCCTTTCACTGTGTGGAGAACAACAAACTTTGGAAAATTCTGAAAGAGATGGGAATACCAGACCACCTAACCTGCCTCTTGAGAAATCTGTATGCAGGTCAGGAAGCAACAGTTAGAACTGGACATGGAACAACAGACTGGTTCCAAATAGGAAAAGGAGTATGTCAAGGCTGTATACTGTCACCCTGCTTATTTAACCTATATGCAGAGTACATCATGAGAAATGCTGGACTGGAAGAAACACAAACTGGAATTAAGATTGCCGGAAGAAATATCAATAACCTCAGATATGCAGATGACACCACCCTTATGGCAGAAAGTGAAGAGGAGCTAAAAAGCTTCTTGATGAAAGTGAAAGAGGAGAGTAAAAAAGTTGGCTTAAAGCTCAACATTCAGAAAACGAAGATCATGGCATCCAGGCCCATCACTTCATGGGAGATAGATGGGAAACAGTGGAAACAGTGTCAGACTTTATATTTTTAGGCTCCAAAATCACTGCAGATGGTGACTGCAGCCATGAAATTAGAAGACGCTTACTCCTTGGAAGAAAAGTTATAANTTATACACATCTTACTGAAAACAGTCAAAACTTACACTTTAATGAGGTTTATATTCTTGTGATGAGAAATAACAAGAGTAGCAACAACAAAACAAATGTATATAAACAAATATTTACAGTATATAAGACACATGTATAATATACTATCAAGCAGAAAAATGAAATACAAATAGTGAGGTTAAATTTAAACAGAAATATAAACGAAGAGTGGGAGGAAGCAGTAGAAACCTCCCAAGTAGGAAAGAAGGTAAGGGTGTACTTGAGGATCACATCTAGGGCAGTGCCTCTGAAGCAGTGGAAGGGAACGAAATGCTGGATCTACTGCATCGTAAGGTTGATTGTGGCCCTTGGATTATTCTGTACTTATTCACAATAAACTGTGGAAAACACTGAAAGAGATAGGAATACCAGACCACCTAACCTGCCTCTTGAGAAATCTGTATGCAGGTCAGGAAGCAACAGTTAGAACTGGACATGGAACAACAGACTGGTTNTGACATTCACTCTTGCCATCTCCTGTTTAACCACTTCCAATTTGCTTTGATTCATGGACCTAACATTCCATGGTTCCTATGCAATATTGCTTTTTATAGCATCAGATCTTGTTTCTATCACCAGCCACGTCCAAAACAGGGTATTGCTTTTGCTTTGGCTCTATCCCTTCATGCTTTCTGGAGTTATTTCTCCACTGATCTCCAGTAGTATATTGGGCACCTACCGACCTGGGGATTTCCTCTTTCAGTATCCTATCATTTTGCTTTTTCATGCTGTTCATTGGGTTCTCAAGGCAAGAATACTGAAGTGGTTTGCCGTTCCCTTCTCCAGTGGACCACATTCTGTCAGACATCTCCACCATGACCCACCCGTCTTGGGNCCTAGGGATTTCCTCTTTCAGTATCCTATCATTTTGCTTTTTCATACTGTTCATTGGGTTCTCAAGGCAAGAATACTGAAGTGGTTTGCCGTTCCTTTCTCCAGTGGACCACATTCTGTCAGACATCTCCACCATGGCCCACCCGTCTTGGGTGGCCCCGCAGGGATTGCTTAGTTTCATTGAGTTAGACAAGGCTGTGGTCAATGTGATTAGATTGACTAGTTTACTGTGATTATTGTTTTAGTTTGTTCACCCTCTGATGCTCTCTCACAACACCTACTGTCTTACGTGGGTTTCTCTTACCTTGGGTTTGGGGTATCTCTTCATGGCTGCTCCAGCAAAGCACAGCCACTGCTCCTTACCATGGACAAAGGATATCTCCATAAAAGGGAAGAAAAAAGAGTTTGATAAACTAGCTTTATACAAAATATGATTTTTTTGGTCTGCTTGAATACTTTAAAACCCTGGGTACATAGCCATCTTTGTGTACCTACTCTAAAAAATTAAGACAGAACTCGTTGCTCTAGGATCCTTGCTTCTTCCAAATATGTACATGTATGGACAAGGAACTAGCTTTACCCACTTTTCAAGCTTATTACAAGTTTCTACAACAAGGGAAAATAATTAGATACATTGAATTATTCTAATGCATAGGAACTGCTACTGAGAACACTGTACTTAATGCTTTCACAATACATGTGTGTATACTGCCCTCCTCTACTTCAGTTTCAGAGACAGTGCTAGTTTCCTGTACATTGTGATATGTTCCATTATGCTGTTAAGGATAGCATCTGACCTTGCTTCCTTGTTAAGAAAGCTATAATCCCATCACTTCATGGGAAATAGATGGAGAAATAGTGGTAACACTGTCAGACTTGTTTTCTTTGGTGGGGGGGCTCCAAAATTACTGCAGATGGTGACTGCAGCCATGAAATTAAAAGACGCTTACTCCNGAGTCTGAGTGAACTCCCAGAGATGGTGATGAACAGGAGCCCTGGCATGCTGCAATGCATGAGGTCGCAAAGAGTCAGACACGACTGAGTGACTGAACTGAACTGATGGTTGAATTATATGTCGTATATATTTTTTCTATAATGCAAGGTTAGAATGTATCTATACTTAAATTTTAAGCTGAGGAAAATTTTTCCTTTTGCAAGTTTGCAAAACGTATCTTATTCTTTTCAAGAACTTGCTATTCTTTGAGTCATAAGACACTTTATCTACAAGCTAACAAGTCAAGCTCCCCAGGTGGCTTCATGGTAAAGAGTCTGACTGACAATGCAGGAGAAGTAAGAGTCCCACATTCAGTCCCTGGGTCAGGAAGATCCCATGATGAGGAAATGGCAACTCAATCCAGTGTTCTTGCCTGCAAAATTTCATGGACAGAGGTGCCTGCTGGTTATAGTCCATGGGGTCATAAACAGTTGAACGACTGAGCATACATCCACGCACACACACACACACACACACACACACACACACACGTTAGGCTGCAACTGTTTCTGACTCAAGAGACTCCTTGAGAGAGACGACAGAATATTACTCCCAGCAACTGCATGAGCCAGAGGAGCTCATGAAATTTTGTGTTTGTTACCTGAGCCCTGAATCTCAAAAGGCAACAGAAAAAGGGCTACATGAAATCAGCCCATGCAATAGGCAGTAGGCTGTGTTACAGGAGAGGAACTGAAAGATTAAGAATCTAAAGCTTCCATAATAGCTAGCCATGCCTGCCTTTTGCTCTGAGAAGAGGCAACATCACTACTTTCAAAGATTCTAAGCAAGCTTACCCCTTGCTCTGGAGAAATACTTTATTTCTGACTTTCAATGTTGTACACTCTTCAACATCTTTGAAAAGGTCACTTGGAAAATTGTACAGTCAGTGCCTTTCTTCCAAAACATGAAGACACACAAGAGACACACCTGCATTGTCTCCCAATAGTTATTCTATCATGTTAGTCAATGTTACCAAGTGTAGTCTGTTATTCTGCATATACTATGCTGGAATCTGCCTCCTGGACTACTTTAGGTCAGGGGTGATGTGAAGTTTACAATTTGATCTACAAACTAAAATTTAAAGAAAATTTAAAAGAAGTTTGTCTACTATCCATTGTGGCCACAATATTCTATTGTTTGTTTTGTTGTTTTATTTCTTTTTTAAAAAAACAATTATATGTCCCTCTGCTACCACAGGGTGTGAGGGTAGAGTTTTCAGATACTTATATTAAAAAGTAAAGTTGATTATTATTAAAATTGAACTTGCTTTTTCAAACTTATTTGAATTAAGTGAATGAATTTTTTCAGTCAGAAAGATTCAGAAAGTATTTATCCTTAAATTTGAATTATGCAACTGCTACTAAAATAACCTGTATCTTAAGACAATGTATGCATATTAAAATACTGAATTATTCATTAACTTTCCACATTTGAATGGAAAACTCTGTGATCTGAGGCCACGAAGCACTAAATTAAAGTGCTGGTCTTTTCTTGGTGGTTGATGTATTTATTTGTAATTTCCCCTGACAATTATTTATTTATTTTTGGCTGCTCAGCTGTGGAATTTTGATTCCCAGACCAGATATTGAACCTGTCCCCTCAGCTGTGAGAGCACAAAATTCAAATCACTGGACCACTAGGGAATTCTCTCCTATGACAATTTGAGAATCTTATAAAACAGAGAAATTATCTCTTCTGAGTTTGCCGGGGGGAGGGGGGTGGTCAAAGCTTGACGCTGGATTTAATGTGATTGTGATATCTATTGTGGAACATTAAATTAAATGATTATTGTCACCATAATTGAAGTAAAAATGGATAGTACTTCATTAGCATATATTTTGTACCAGGCGCATCGTTAATTTTTGGTTGATCTCTTTTATTTCTAACTGTCTTTTTAGGCAGGTCGTACATCATTTTTGAGAAAAAAAGTGTGTAGCATACAGGGGTTAAGAAACTAAAACATGTGCCTGTGTGTGATCCTATGGACTGCAGCCTGCCAGGCTCCTCTGTCCATGGGATTCTCCAGGCATTAATACTAGAGTAGGAGGGTCAAAAGTATATACAATCAAATAACCAGAAAGGACTGATGCTGAAGCTGAAACTCCAATACTTTGGCCACCTTATGCAAAGAGTTGACTCATTGGAAAAGATTCTGATGCTGGGAGGGGTTGGGGGCAGGAGGAGAAGGGGATGACAGAGGATGAGATGGCTAAATGGCATCACGGACTCGATGGACATGAGTTTGAGTGAACTCTTGGAGTTGGTGATGGACAGGGAGGCCTGGCGTGCTTCAGTTCACGGGGTCGCAGAGAGTCAGACACGACTGAGCGACTGAACTGAACTGAACTTATCCAGAAAGAAACACAGCCTCTTGAAGGCATTACCTCAACCTCCTTTTTCTTTCCATTCAAGAGCAACAGTTGAGCATAATGATGGCCTCCAGATGGGTGGGGAAGACACCCAACTTGGCAACCTGACACTTGTTCATAGCAATGACAGAAATAGTTAACGATGATTAAGAAAATTTTTCTGGCAAAATTGGATATCTCAATGCCATATGGTAATTTTGTGATAGAATCTGGCAAAAATTTTACTTTCCAATGAATCTATGACAGTAATCCTGATTCACTAAAGTGACTTGATGTCAATTATATTTTGAAAATACTTTCAGGCGTATTGAACCATGGCTGTGGTTCATTTTAAATAAAACTCACTCTAAATAAAGCCAAACATCTTAAGGCATAAATTAGAAAGTAATTAAAATACTTCATTAAAAAAAGATTCTTCACAGTATAAACCAAATTATTAAAAGGCAATCCTAAGTGAGTGGCACTAGTGGTAAAGGACCCACCTGCAGTGCAGGAGACATAAGAAACGTAGGTTCCATTCCTGGGTTGGGAAGGTCCCCTGGAGTAGGATATGGCAACCCGTTCCAGTATTCTTGCCTGGAGAATCCCAGGGACATAGGAACTTACAGTCCATAAGTTCTCAGAGAGTTGGGCACAACTGAAGCAACTTAGTATGCACACTAAGTGGTAACTCTTCTCTGAGCTTTATAGCAAATTTAATCTTACTTAATACACATACACACACATATATATAACAGATTTTATAAAATGTATGCATAAATTGTGTTGAATTTGTTTTTTAAAATAGAGTCACAAAATGCTTCATTAGCCCTTAAAAAATATTTATTCAAACCCCTAATTTTACAAATGAACATAACAACAGCCAAAGTGACCCCCAAACTACTTCTATATTTTTATTGATTGTTTTTGTCTGATATATCAAAATTTTTTTTATTCCTTTCAATGCATAATTTGTCTAATATTTATATTGTTCTGTCATTTTGGCTGTTAATTTTTCCTACTTGCAACTTTTTGGACCATTATATTTGTATATCTGGTAAAAGCATATTTTTATTATAACAATATTATACCATTGCCATTTTCAGTCTATCAATTAGTATCTTTTAACAGGATGGTTTAGCCTAACTAAAATAATATTGATTTTCTGATTTTTAGAACTTCCATTTTCTTGTTTGTTTTCATATCAGTTTTTGGACTCCTTTAAAGACATTTTTAGATTGAATTTTTGATACCTTTGCCTTTTTTTTTTTATTAATTTGATAATCACACCTATTCTTTTACTGATATAAATAAAATTGTTGACTTTCACATAAGATATCAAATTTTATTATTTTTAGAGTTGCAAATTAAAATCTAGCATATCTACTTGATTTTATCTATAAATATGTTGATTCTTTTGTTATAGCCATGATTTCTTTGACTCTATGTTGAAAACTGAATTATCAAAGTCTTTCTATGTTTTTAAACCAATAAATCTCCTTATGTAGTATTTTGAATCTATTTTGTTATGATTATATTAAAATTCATTTTCTTGCTCTTGCTGTACTATACCTGTTTTTATAGAACATCTTGCTCTCCAGCATCCCCTAAACAGAGTCAAAGCTGAGAAGACATGCTTTCTATCAGAGTTCTTCTGACATATTAAGAATATGAATCACTGGCAGTCACTACTACTCAGAAATCTTTGTCTCCAATTTGGCTTCCCATTATCCTGTGCTTATGATCTCATTTTTTAAAACCTATTTTTACTATTATTTTTTCTTACATATAGTCCATTAAACCTGAAACTCTAGGTGTATACACAGAAGAGCCCTGCTGACCTCATCACATATTTACTGCTCCATGTTTTTTTTTCTTTCAAACCATTTCAGTGTATCTATTACTCTAATGTTGATAAGAATCATCTAGCATATTTAGAGTAACTCAAGTCCTGCATCCTAGTTCAGATGTTATTCTCTTTAATTATTTAACCAGTTCATAATACAGCTTGTCAAATGAGGAGAGCATTTTTTAAAATCACTTATTCTAATTCTTTGAAAAAAAAAAAGAGAAATCTGAAACCAGTTTTCCTTATTCTTATGTTGATGTTACTAGTGGATAAGAAAGCATCATTATACTTTTTGAAAACTTCTACCTCCATTTATTTGGAAATTCATCATGCTCTGCCTTGTGATACTATCTGCACAGTTTTACTAAACCATAATTAACTTCATTTATAATTTGGCTTAATGTTTCACCTTTATAGGAATTTTCATTCTAACTGATAAATATACTGACAAAAGTGATGAGACTGCTATATCTTCTCATAACCACTAAGATTGTGCATCAAATATTTTGAATATCTAACAAGTACTTGTAATTAATTCACACAGTTTAATTTTACAGTTTATATTTGAAGACTATATCATCTATCATTTTCTAAAATCAAATAAACCCAACCTATTCAATCTTCTCCACAATATTTCTGTGTTAACATTTATGCTACTACTCTTACACTAGTTTTAATTTCTTCAAATATGTAGAGATTATAAGAGGACATCACAGTTCAATAATTGTAGCATCATGCCAATATAATAAAATGGCTGTCTCCTGTCTCTTGGCCATTGAGTTTCTTTCATACATTCCATAATTTGTTAACAATACAAGAGCATGACTGATTGACAAGGTGTTTTACTCTGTAGATTACAATTTAATGACATTCTTTTGTCAAATGGGTTATTTCCTATAATGGCATTATTTTCTTCTCTCATCATCCACCATATATATATATATATATATAAACATACACATTCACAAACATCAAATACAAATGTATGGCATACAAGTCTTTTGATGGGCACTCTGTGGTGCCCTATAAGTGTAAACATGGTTTTTTGAAAGAACAGGAAATAATTAAATGAGGTATTATTTTGGAACTGAATCTACTGTATAAGGAAATTATAACTATAAATGAGGAGTCAATATGTATTCCTAGATTCTAAGATATCTTAGGTCCATTATAGATCTTCAGAATGAATTATAAATAGTCTACAAGAAAATCTAGCATCTCTTATAATCAATAAAAGGTGTATATGAATGTATATATAAATATACACACTCAAAACTTCACTAATTGTCATGCATTTGTACATATTATATGTGAAGTTTTAATTTGGTTTACTTTAAAATTAAATTGAAGGTTTAATTCAAATTTATTATGGTGAAAATTTCAACAATATTTCTCTTTTGATGTTCAAGGAATTTTCAGGTAATTGTATGGCATTACCAATTGATTTCATATGTCTTATTATCTCAACTGAAATATTATTGCTTTCCTATTATTTTTTCTTTTAAATGTGTACAGTTTTTTTCAACCACCACCTCTATTCTGAGGCTGCTGGTTGAGATTAATAAAAGGGACAAAGAATGAAAAATTAAAATAATAGAAATGTAAAACAGCTTCCTGCAGAGTAAGAAAGAAATAATTTTGAAAAGTAACAGCAGTGTTCAACACCAGTGTTAAACAATGCAAATACATTAAGTAGTATGAGAAATAAGCACACATCATTTTATTTGGAATTTAGTAACATTATCTGTAGGTAGTCATTTTCTGGGATAATGGGCTTCCCTGGTGGCTCGACTTGTAAAAAATATCCCCCTGCAATGTGGGAGACTTGGGTTTGATCCTTGGGTTAGGAAGAACCACTGGAGAAGGGAGAAGCTACCTATTCCAGTATTCTGGCCTGGAGAATTCCATGGAGTCCATGGAGTCACAAAGAGTCAGACACACTGAGTGACTTTCACTCTGGGATAATAAGTAGAAAGTAGAATACCATCAAGTGGAACTAAATGAGAATTGAGCTATAGTAGAGTACTATGTCAGGCTTCCCTGGTAACCTTGTTGGTAAAGAATCCACCTGCAATGCAGGAGACCCTGGTTCAATTCTTGGGTGGGGAAGATTCCCTGGAGGTAGGCATGTCAACCCACTCCAGCATTCTTGCCTGGAGAATTCCCATGGACAGAAGAGTCTGGCTGGCTACAGACCATGGGGTCACAAAGAGCCNCCTGCAATGCAGGAGACCCTGGTTCAATTCTTGGGTGGGGAAGATTCCCTGGAGGAAGGCATGTCAACCCACTCCAGCATTCTTGCCTGGAGAATTCCCATGGACAGAAGAGTCTGGCTGGCTACAGACCATGGGGTCACAAAGAGCCAGAGTCAGACACGACTAAGCGACTAAGCACAGAGCAGCACAGAGGATTATGTCTGGGTATTTTGGCTAAAGAAAAAAATGACTATAGAGACAGCATAATCTGCTAAACTTTTTTTTTTGAGTTGTACTTATACACCTAAGAAAGAAATCCAGAAAATACACCAGAGGAAAAAAATATAAGAAAGAAATGTTTAATGACACTCTGTAAGCTTGTGAAAGGATTAGATTTCTAGAATGTGCAGGGGAATTATGAAGACAAAGAGTAAAATGTTACCCTCTTTGAAAAGCAGAAAGACTGTGCCATTGTAGACACACTCTTTGGATTGAATTGGAGAAATTTAAGGAAAACTAACCTAAAATCTTTCTTATTTTTGTATATTAAAAAGCAATTTTATCATTAATAGTGAAGGGTACACATGTACAAGGTCCTTCTTACAAAAACATCTAGAAAACTGTATAAATGATTCTAAATATTGGACAATATATAGTACTATTTTGTGGTGTTGGGGAAAAAGGAAACAAAGTGAGTCTTTATTTTAATCTGATCTTTAATGTGAGAAGCACTTTCTAGATATCTGATGAGGAAGGGCATCTCAGAGTAAAAAATGGCCTACTGAGTTTTGGAATGATGATCAATGTTTAGTGTATCTGAGGAGGCTTGAAGTTGTAGAACAATGTTAGGAGTATACCAAGAACCCTAGAAATCTACAAAAGGGTCCCTTGAGCACTTGCTGAGTACTAAAATGTGCCATATGAAACTCAACGAGGGTGGATAAAGAGTGACCAGGGAAGTCTATGCTTGACTGGTGACTAAATTTCAAAGAGTTGGAAGACTTTCCATTTTCTGTCAGCTAAACTGAAGAGTTGCTTATCACTATGGAAATGCAATTCAGACCAAAGAAGGAAAACACCCTCCACAGTGGAGCTTAACTCTAGAGTAAAGCCTTCCCTAAAACTGCCTTCACAGAGTTTACAGACCTTAAAAACACACTAAATTTCATACTGCTTGACTGCCTGCCAACATAAAGCTCAGCATTCTTAAAAACGAAGTCAGTAAAATCCAGATACATACCAACATAAACTTATAAATATCCAGAATCTTAAAAAAATTTACTCACTATTTTAGTAAGCAGAAAAACGATCCATAGAAACAAGAAAAATTATTCAATGAAACCAGGCCTCACAGTGATGATTGGGTTAACAAATATGTTATAATAGCAATTATAGCAAAATTCAGCTATTTAAGGCAATATGAACATGAGGAGAGAAATGCAAGACATAAGAAAAACTAAAGGAGAATCTAGATAAAGCAATATTTTAAATCTTAAGTAGCTAGTTTAAATTAAAAGCAGATTAGACACACTAGAAAAATTAAAAGTGTCAAGCAGTTTGATATCTGTGTAAATGGGAGTCTCAAGATGATATGAGGAGTAGAAAAACATTTGAAGACAAAATTACCAGGTGCTTTTCAAATTTGTGTGAGAACTATAAACCCAGAGATCCAAGATCTCAATGAGCCTCAGTGGACATACATAAAGAAAACAACAGAAAGACACACAATAATGTAATATATGATCATCATGATAAAAAGAAAATCACAAAAGTATTGAAAGGAAAATATACAGCCCATGTGAAAAAAAAAAAAAAAGAAAAGAAATTTTGTACACCAGAAGATAATTGAAAAACACCTTTAAAGACATTCAAGGAGAATAAAGCCAAAATATAATTCTATATGAAGCTAAACTGTGATTCAAAAATGAAGATGAAATAAAGATTTTTCAAAGAAAAACTGAGAAAATTCATTATCATTAACCTTATTTTACAAAAAAATGTTAAAGAACGATCTTAAAGCAACAGAAAATGACACCAAGGAGAAATGTGGGTCTTCACAAAAGAATGGAGAACAACAACAAAAAACGAGATAAATATGTAGATATTTTTCAATTTTAAAATAATTTCAAAAGATTGTTGTTCAATGCAAAACTAATGAGTATATACCATGTACCTATCTATTATAGGTAGAATACAATATATGATAATTATAACATAAAAGACAGGAAATGGGCAAATACAATCCACTATAAACTTCTATACATGAAAAAGAGATGTGTCTTAAGCTTCTTACATACGTGAAGTGGAATACCATTTGAAAACAGACTGGAGATGAGTTAAAGATGCATATGGTAAAGCACAGCACAACCCCTAAACCTATAAAATAAAGAGACAGGGAGAGTGGATAAATATATATTTATGGCTAAGTCCCTTTGCTGTCCACCCGAAACTATCACAACGCTCTTGATTGGCTTTGCTCCACTGTAAAATAAAAAGTTAAATGTTCAAATTTACTTTCTCACAATTCTGGAGGCTGGAAGTCCAAG
Organism: Neotragus pygmaeus; assembly: GCA_006410875.1. Classification (NCBI taxonomy): domain Eukaryota; kingdom Metazoa; phylum Chordata; class Mammalia; order Artiodactyla; family Bovidae; genus Neotragus; species Neotragus pygmaeus. The sequence goes on along the minus strand of SJYV01018264.1, from coordinate 32,288 downwards.
AAGAAGGTGCTGGTAGTATTGTTTTCTCCTGAGGCCTCTCTGTGGCTTGCAAATGACTGCCTTTCTTGATGTGTCCTCACCTGACCTTTTTTTCTATGCTGTGTGCTAAGCTGCCTCAATCATATTCGACTCTTTGTGATCCTATGGACTGCAGCCTGCCAGACTCCTCTGTCCATGGGGCTCCTCCAGGCAAGAATACTGGAATGCATCGCCATGTCCTCCTTCAGGAGATATTTCCAACCCAGGGGTCAAAACTATATCTCATCTTAAGTATCCTACCTTGGCAGGTAGGTTCTTTACCACTAGTGCCACCTGGGAAACCTTTCTCTATATGCACACTCAACTAAAAACTGCCCCAAAATCTAAATAGATATTTCTCCAAATAAGATATAGAAACTGCCAAAAGTACTTGGAAAGATGCTCAGCATCATTAGCCTTCAATGAAATCAATACTGCAGTTAACACTTCATACCCAGTAGTATAAATATGACTAGAAAAACAAATAATAACAAATATTAGCAATAATGTTGAGAAATCAGATATGTCTTACACTGCTGATAGAACATAATATGGCGTTGCTGCTTTAGAAAAATGTCCAATAATTCTCAAGTGATTTAACATAACATTAATATACAGTCCAGTAATTCCACTCTTACACATATGCCCAAAATAATTGAGAAAGTATATCTTTACAAAATTTTTACTCAGGTTGATAGCAGTTTTTTTTTTTTTTTTAATAAAAGCAAAAAGAGAAAACAAAGTAAATGTCCATCCACTGATAGATAAAATGTGGCATATATTTGCAACTGAATATTATGTAGCAATAAAAAGAAATGAAGTACTGGCACATGCTACAAAATGGATGAATCTTGAAAATATTATGCTAAGTGTGTGACTTTCTTTATGCTGCTGTAAAAAATTATCAAGAATTGGCTGATTTAAAACTGCTGAAAATTTTCTCTTGCAGTCTCAAGACCAGTAGTCTTAAATCAAGATGTTGTAAAGACTCGTTATTCCTGGATACTCTGAGTGAGACTTCATACAATACCTATTTCCTACATTTTAGTGGCTTCCAAAGAATAGCAAGAAGAGATAAGCCTTCCTAGGTGATCAATGCAAATAGAGGAAAACAATAGAATAGGAAAGACTAAGAGATGGGAAAGAGATGGGAAAGAGATCTCTTCAAGAAAATTAGAGATACCAAGGGAACATGTCATGCAAAAATGGACACAATAAAGGGCAGAAACAGTGTGGACCTAACAGAAGCAGAAGATATTAAGATATTCTCTTGGTGGCAAGATTACACAGAACTATACAAAAAAAGATCTCGATGACCCAGATAACCATGATAATGTGATCGCTCACCTAGAGCCAGACATCCCAGAGTGTGAAGTCTAGTGGGCCTTAGGAAGCATCACTAGGAACAAAGTTAGCGGAGGTGAAGGAATTACAGTTGAGCTATATCAAGTCCTAAAATATGATGCTGTGAAAGTGCTACACTCAATATGCCAGCAAATATGGAAAACTCAGCAGTGGCCACAGGACTGGAAAATATCAGCTTTCATTCCAATCACAAAGAAATGCAACAAAGAATGTTCAAACTATCACACAATTGCCCTCATTTCACACATTAGCAAAATAATGCTCAAAATTCTCCAAGCTAGGCTTCAACAATATGTAATCCTAGAAATCCAGTTCAAGCTGGTTTTAGCAAAGGCAGAGAAACCAAAGATCANCCATGAAGTGATGGGACCAGATGCCATGATCTTCGTTTTCTGAATGTTGAGCTTTAAGCCAACCTTTTCACTCTCCTCTTTCACTTTCATCAAGAGGCTTTTTAGTTCCTCTTCACTTTCTGCCATAAGGGTGGTGTCATCTGCATATCTGATGTTATTGATATTTCTCCTGGCAATCTTGATTCCAGCTTGTGTTTCTTCCATTCCAGCATTTCTCATGATAATACTCTGCATATAAGTTAAATAAGCAGTGTGACAATATGCAGCCTTGACATACTCCTTTTCCTATTTGGAACCAGTCTGTTGTTCCATGTCCAGTTCTAACTGTTATCATTAATAATTTAAATATAATAGATTTATCAAATTTTCAAATTTTGCATGAAATTCTTTAGAATTAAATATTCTAGCTCTATTTTTTTTAATATTAAAATTAATTGCCAAAGGGCACAACTCAGGATGAAGTTTAATTAAGAAACATTTTTTAGAGTTCTACTTTCTACTGAGAAAGCCAATTCCTAGGCAGGCTGATAAGAAGTCCTGGGTCCCCAAGGATGAGAAATGGACCTGAGACTCTCAAGGAGGAGATGGGGTATGGAATTCTTAAGGAGAAGGAAAGGACAAACGTCTTTTTTTTTTTTTTTCCCCTCTATACATTCCTTAGTCTTGATCACATATAATGTTTTTTGCTTTAAGCCCAGAACTGATAATTACACAACAAACAACTCAGTTTAAAATCTGTATTAAGGATTGTATAACAACAATGTATCCTGCTTGAGGATAGTTTCAACTCCTTGAAAACCTTCTAACTAATCCTGTTATCTTAGAATGTAAATTGTGGGAGTGGGTCTGGTAAAACTTTTACAACTTTGAGACCTTCTTTTGATTTATTGTAATAACTAATTTAAAAAGTGTATAACTCCCTTGCTTAGACTAGCCATGAGGACACTCTCCATCCCCCTTCTGAGGTCTATGTCGGAAGTTTTCTCTATCTCTTTTACACTTTAATAATATTCTGCTACACAAAAGCTCCTGAGTGATCAAGACTGGTCCCTGGTCCCAAAGCTAAATCTTCAGAGATCAGGAATCCGACATTGTTCCCTGTAAGCTATCACTGCTCATATTAGTAATCTCAAACAAATATCTATAATTTAAATAAAAGACTTTAGTTTTAGCTAAATATCTTTTGGTTTTCATGCTAACATTACTTTACTCTGTTGTTGCTGTGCAGCCACTAAGTCGTGTATGAATATTTGCCATTCCATGAACTGCAGCATGCCGGGCTTCCCTGTCCTTCACTATCTCCTGCAATTTGCTCAAAATCATGTCCATCGAGTCGGTGATGCCATTGAACCATCTCATCCTCTATCATCCCCTTCTTTTCCTGCCTTCAGTATTTCCCAGCATCAGAATCTTTTCCAATGAGTCATCTCTTCACATCAGGTGGCCAAAGTATTAGAGCTTCAGCTTTAGCATCAATCCTTCCAATGAATATTCAGGGTTGATTTCCTTCAGGATTGATTGGTTGGATTTCCTTGTTGTCCAAGGGATTCTCAAGAGTTTTCTCTAGCACCACAGTTTGAAAGCATCAACTCTTTGTTGTGCAGCCTTTATGGTTCAACTCTCTCATCTGTACATGACGACAGGAAAAATCGTAGCTTTGACTAGATGGAGTTTTGCTGGCAAAGTGAGGCCTGTGCTTTTTAATGTGCTATCTATGTTTGTCATAGCTTTTCTTCCAAGGAGCAAGCATCTTATAATTTCGTGGCTGCAGTCACCATTGGCAGTGATTTTGGAGCTCAAGAAAATAAAATCTGTCACCGTTCCCCCATCTATTTGCCATGAAGTGATGGGACTGGATAACATGCTTTTAGGTTTTTTTTGAAAGCTGAGTTTTAAGCTAGCTTTTTTACTGTCCTCTTTCACTGCCATCAAGAGGCTGTTTAGTTCCTCTTTGTTTTCTGCATAGAGTGGAATCATCTGTATATCTGAGGTTGTTGATGTTTCTCCAGGCTAGAAATTAGCATAATAGTTATCCTTGTGGTTAAGTTTGGAGGGAGAACAACTGATGATTCTCCATAATTTGCCACTTCCATTGTATTGACTTACACTGTTAGTGACACATTGATATTTGATATTGATATTTGGATTAAAACAACAACAACAACAACTATATGTCAGCTAGTTAAAAAGGAAAAGGAGTCCAAAATGGCGGTGGCTAAAAGAAAAAAAATAGGAACAGCCCGCGAAAATAAAAAAAGAAGGTCTGCAGCCTGGAGTGAGGACCTCAGGTAAAACAAGCAGCTCTCCTGGCCAGCCTAATTTACATAGGGCAGGCTCAGTGGGGGAGGAGACAAATGTATAAAAGGAGGAAGCTTAGAAGGATTGGGGCTCCTCTTCTCCTCTTCTGTTATCTCTTTTGCGTACTCTGGCCCTCAGGTCTCGAGGATGTATTTTCCTTTGCTTGTCAGTAAAATGGAGCTATAACATTGGTCTGTCTGTCGCTTCAAATTTTTGCTGTGGAAACACAGAACAGAGGAAATTACACACTCCCTCAACACTAGATAACGGAAAGTTTTGAGTTGATTAAAATAACTTATTTCTTTAATTTCTATATACATTTGGGGAGTTTTTATGTGTCCAGTATTAGAAGAAAAAAATATCAAACATCCTTGTTATTATTGGTTTCCTGGAACTGGAAGAGACAGGAGAAATGAAGCAGGGTGAATCTGATTCAAGAAAGTCCTCAAAAGTAATATATAATATACATACAAGACAGATATAAATTTGGAACAAAAGTGAATTCTTGGATTTGTCTGAAATGTAACTAATTATTGCCCACAGTCATGCTTTAATTATTAATCACAATATTCTGTTAATATGCTTTTTTGGTAAATGACATAATAGCCAGTTGAGCAGGCACACAAAAAACAGTCATTGAAGGACTGATTGAATCAATGAATAGATTCAAAATTATGAAAGAAAAGATAAACATAAATTACTGAAAGGTGAACGAAGAAATAGCAAGCAGCAAAGAAACACTTTCTGGTTTTGAATCTTGTGGACACATTTTAAATGGTTCAGTGGACTTTCCTACTGGTTCAGTGGTTAGGAATCTCCCTGCCAAAGCAAGAAACATGGGTTCAACTCCCAGTTCAGGAGGGTTTCCAAACCCTTGCACCACATCTATTGAGACTATCCTCTAGAGCCTGGGAACCACAACTATTGACCCCATGCACCACAACTACTGAAGCCCTTGCAGCCTAGAGCCCATGCTCTGCAAGAGAAGCCACCACAATGAGAAACCCATGCACTGCAACAGAGTAGCCCCTGTCAGCTGCAAATAGAGGAAGCCTACACAGAAGACCCACCACAGCCAAAAATAAATAAATAAATAAAATTATAAATGACTTAGTGATGTATGTATAATTCAAAAGAGGCTAGATATGTTGCTATCAAGAATAATTATCAAATTTTAGTAGCATAAAACGATAGAGCTTTATACCCAACTTATACTCTCTACCCAACATGTGCCTGCTGAGAAATTACTATTTCAGATGGATGAAGGTGTTCCTTTTGCATGGTTCCATGATCACCATGGAATAGGAACAACAACGCTGCAGGATGCAGCAATTGCTGTTAAATGCTTCAGTACAAAATTTTGTCCAAATCTATAATAGTTTGTTTAAGACTAATCACATGGTCCCACTTAACTATAAGGGGCAGAAATGAACAACTGTCCCTATGTCAGGAAAATAGGGGAACTGTATAACAGAGAGACTGGTAATATCTGCCATGTTGGGGAATTTTCTAAATCAGGAAAGATATGGCACAACCAAAGTCTAAGAACTAGTTATTCAAAGTAGACAACAACCAGCATTAAAAAACAACAAAAACAACAACAACAAAACCTGCCTGACATATATCCAGGCAAGATCACATGGACTATGATAGTTTGAGAAGCTGCAACTTTTACTACTTAGGAGGTCAATGGATTTTAATTTGACACAATGAGAAACAGAAAACAAATCATTAAAAATAATGAAACAAGAGGATAAAAGAAGCAACCATTGCTATATATTTATTAAGTGCTTGATAATTCTGGTATTTTTGCTTTGGGTAACTGGAGAAGACAGACTTACAGTTAAAAGAGCCAAGATTTGGTCTTGGGCTTATAATTTTGTTGAGCAAATGAAAAAATGACAATACTACACAGGAGAAAACTGAGTCTTTTTCATGCAGGAAGATATCCAGAACTTGATGGAAAAGGAAAAGGACAGAATCAGAAACACAGTTCAGAGTTATACATTTCAGAGATTTAGAGAGAGAATTTTCACATGTTTATACTTGAGTACAAATGAGACAACACAATACAATTAATTTTTTAAACAAATCAAAGCAATTGAACACTTTCACCAACAGTGAAAATCATATCAAAGTAGAAATAAGACAAATGGAACTTCTCTATCTGCCTTTGAATAGCAATGTGAAATTAAGAGTGATATAATTTGCTATTCATGCAAGCTATTCTGCTTTGAAATTTACTCATACACTCAGATATGTTGTAAAGGTAATGCAATTTGTAATATGGTCTTTAAAATGCACAGCATGACTAACATAGTTTAAACATAATGTTTAGTTGCAATATCACCCCAAATTATCCTAGCAGGGAGAACCAAAGCAAACCACCAATTTTGACTCCACATGTTTCCCAGATACAGAAAAAATGGATAAATTGACATCTTTTGTGCTCTCCTTGCTGCATGGAATTTATGAGCAGTGAAATTGTGTGAATGGAGATTTCAGCTCACAGAGAGGCTTCTAGAGGAAAGCAGCAGGAGTTAGCAACTCACAGGGCAACCTGGACTGCAAATGGAACCTAGCAGTCATCATGCTAAAGAGGGTGGGTGGAGATTAGAAGGTAGGAGGTAGTTATTTTAAGCAGCAAACTCCAAGTGTCTGAACTCCCCTGAGGGAAAGAGAAAGCCTGTCAATAGTGGGCATTCTAGGAAAGATTAATTTGGCTTTTCAAACAGTTGTTTCTCAAAGGGTTATGAAAAGATTTCAAAGACTTAATAATGAGTTATTTTACAGTTTCTACCATTGTAATTGTATGATCTTCAACAAATCACTTAATCTCTCTATGACTCACATTTTTTCTCTACAAAATGGAGATAATGTCTAAGGATCAGAGAATAAGTCAGCAGATCACATGAGGTCTCTCCTCATTTTAGGAGGTATAGTCCTATGATTCACTAGGGCTCTATCTAGCAGTGTACAAAGGTCAATAACTGTAATGAGTCTTCTTTATAATTCTGTAACCTTTAAAATAGTGGCCACCTAACTTCTACTTGTATGTTTAATACCATTTCTGATTTCAGCTGACCTGCTCTGTTTTTGTGGGTAATTGAAGAAATCCTTGATCAGTAATGGTAAGGAATTAAGTACCTATCTCTACCAGTGTTATGATAATTGAATGTATTAATGGATTAAACTTCATAACCTACTGCTTAACATACAGTAACTATTCAGTAAGTATTAGTGTCGGTGGGTATTGACAGTCACCATTGAAATGGTTATTATTCTAATGTTTCTGTCAACCTTTTGCTGATCCACTCCAACATAATACACTAATTCTCTGATGCCAGTAATAGGTGCCACTAATTTTTTATTACCAAGCTCTTACTGTGCATTATTCTATATCCTGCTTTTCTTTCTTTCCCTTGGTCTCATTTCTTGTGCTTGATCTAAATTTGACTCACCAGTTCTTCTAGGAACAAAAAATCCATGCAAGAGTTCTAGGGAGTGTGGTGTTTGGAGTCTTGATATTTTTGATCTTCTTAATGTTTGTGATCACATGAACTTCCACCACCTTGAGTTTATAGCCCCATGTTCTACTGTACCCTCTGTTGCCTCCGGGGCACTATGAATCTCACTACACCTGAAGCTGCTAATACGTCACACTTTATCCCTAATTTTTTAAAAATAGAAAAGTCAGAATACCATTTTTTACATGGCTGATGTTGGAGAGTATGGGTTTTAGTAATGTTAGGGGACGCACACTACTGAAACCGTCTACCCTGGCCAGGAACCATAGTAACTATCTGCATGAGTTGTTTTATGACAGGAGGTCCTGGTAAGGAACACAGAACCGATAAGCCACCACCAACCAGGAGAGTTCAGTTTAGTTCAGTCATGTTGGACTCTTTGTGACCTCATGAATCACAGGACACCAGGCCTCCCTGTCCATCATCAACTCCTGAAGTTCATCCAAATTCATGTGCATTGAGTCCGTGATGCCATCCAGTCATCTTATCCTCTGTCGTCCTCTTCTCCTCCTGCCCCCAATCCCTCCCAGCATCAGGGTCTTTCCAGTGAGTCAACTCTTAATATGAGCTGGCCAAAGTATTGGAGTTTCAGCCTCAGCATCAGTCCTTCCAATGAGTACCCAGGACCAGACTCCTTTAGGATGGATTGGTAGGATCTCCTTGCAGTCCAAGGGACTCTCAAGAGTCTTCTCCAACACCACAGTTCAAAAGCATCAATGCTTTGGCACTNTTTTCTCTATTGTCTGGAAGCAGATTTATCTGCAGCCCTGAGAGATCATTGGTCTTGGTCCCTCATTTACCACATAGTGAAATGCCATCTCCCCACTAGAAAACCCACTCTGCAACATTTTCAGCCATCATTGTTCCTACTGGTACAAGATTTTCTTCTGTGAAATAAATGATTATGTCGTTTCCCGCTTTTCTATTGAGTTATTTCTCTTTTTTATTACAATACAGATAGACTTCATATAATCTTGAAATTAATCCTTTGTCATATTTGTATATACTGTAAATGCTGTCCATTATTGGAAGCTTGCTACTTTTGCTTCTTACTTTCTATTGATGTCTTAATTTTAAAGTGATTTAAGTTATTAATGTATCACTTTATGATTTGCGTTATTGACTTTAAAGTGCTTCCTTGAGAAAGTCACCTTGAAATGGCAAACATTGTATTTTACAGACAACAAGAAAGGGATGTGACACCAGAAAAAGTGTAGGATCTGAAGAAAGGTGGACTCAGATTTCTTGTCAGCATCATGAACGTGCATAAATAGTAGGAATACCCCAGTGTAATATCCTCTAATACCATTTACTATAGATGAGTTCAACATTAGGTGGGTCTACCTTGTACAGGGTAGAGTTGTTTAGCAAAATAATCTACAGCAAAACAGTTATGGTATGTGGGTTAACTGACTGTCACAAACATCACTCTGGTGGGGGATGTTGAGAGTTGGGGGGGCTGTGGATGTGCTGTGACAGGGGTATATAGGAACTCCATTCTTTACACTCAATTTTGCTGTAAACCTAAAACTTTAAGATCTATAATTTAAACACTAATATTTATAATTAAAAAAAAGACAGATATGGTACTGTAGTGTCACTGTCAATGTCTTTCAAACTCAAACATCAATTAATATCAACTGAATGCACACAAACACCATATGATGAACAGCTCTTACGTGCAAAGCATTGTCCAGAGTCCAGGGGAGGTTCGTGACTTTGGAAAATAGCAGCAATTGAGCATCTAGAGTAAAACCATGCCCCTGACCTTGTCAGTACAGCTCAAGAACTGAGCTAGGGGTCATCAGAAATAGAATGATAGAATATCAGTAGTATATTTCTCTTAAAATATATCAATTTATTTATTTTAATTGGAGGATAATTACTTTACAATTTTGTATTGGTTTTGCCATGCATCAACATGAATCCGCCACAGGCATACACGTGTTCCCCATCCTGAACCCTCCTCCCTCCTTCCTCCCTGTACCATCCCTCTGGGTCGTCTCAGTGCACCNCTTAAGATGTGTATAAGAGACAGATCATTGAGTTTGTATTACAAAATTAAAATTATAATAAATTACAAAGAAAATTTTATTATCAAACCAATCAAAATGCTATTTTTTCCAGTTTGATTGTCCTGTTTGAAATAGAAAGAACATTATAAAAGGGCAAAGCATGTTCAGAGAGATCAAACCAGAATTTACATTTTATTTTACATTAGGAACCTGAAAACTAATACTAGGAGGCTGGAGCCACCCTCAGTTGTGGTATTAGTAAAGTCATTGTGAGTTAATTTTTTATATTTATTTTCCTTTAGTCCCATTTTCACCTGTGAAATAAATCTCTGAATCATCTAAAATATTATATTTTGTTTGTATTGCACAACTAAGTTCATTAAATTTAGAAAAGGAAATTACTAAGTAAAAGGTATTCAAAGCAAAGAACATGAAACGTTAGTAGTATCATCAGAGTGATCTTTTTTGCACTCTAGCTAGAACTGGCAGCCCTTCATTAGAAGGAGCTAACTAGGTAAGTAGATAACTTATATTTTCCACTGAATATTTTATGTGATATTGGGATATTTGGGGTATTTGCATATTTGATTTAATAACTGCCATTTTTTTTTCAGAAGCCATGAAGACATTAACTTAATTAATTGTAAGAATATGATTTGGGTAATATAAGAAAGATACATGGTTCTAAACAAGGCTGTTTCATCATTTACAGGGGATAAAATATTTGGAGGAAAAGAAGATGAATTTACTAAGAATGTGTATGAATAGCTACAGTAGCTTCAACAACAAGAATAAGTATATCCAGTGTTTCTGAAATCCTTAGAAATAAAGATTTTAGAATACCTTAGATTTTTCAGACATTTTCTGTACAGAGTTGTGAATCCCTTTCTGGCATGTTGGGCTTAATGATCTCACATAACTCTTTGGCACATACTGTTCTTGAAACAAATCATATACCATGACCTATGGTTAACCTCATGCAAAGAGTTGACTCATTGGAAGAGACTGATGCTGGGAGGGATTGGTGGCAGGAGGAGAAGGGGACGACAGAAGATGAGATGGCTGGATGGCGTCACTGACTCGATGGACTTGAGTCTGAGTGAACTCCGGGAGGTGGTGATGGACAGAGAGGCCTCTCTGCTGCAATTCATGGGGTCGCAGAGTCGGATACGACTGAGTGACTGAACTGAACTGAACTGATGGTTAACCTCGGCTTTGCCTGTTTCTTGCTCCAATCTCCCTCTTTCTGTTTTTTGTNATGGACAGGGAGGCCTCTCTGCTGCAATTCATGGGGTCGCAGAGTCGGATACGACTGAGTGACTGAACTGAACTGAACTGATGGTTAACCTCGGCTTTGCCTGTTTCTTGCTCCAATCTCCCTCTTTCTGTTTTTTGTTTAATCTATGATCACTTTCTCACTTGAATTACTACATCATTCTGAAAATACTAAAGCTGTTTTCTTGCTAAGACCTGAATAGGGAATACACAATCTTTTAGAAGGTATTCACGCTGATCTGACAAAAATAGTAAATTGTTCTCCTGTGTTATCCCCTATACTGTTTCCTGGCAGAGTTGCTACATATCTATCAGAGGCTGATAATAGGATTTAATTGAAATGTGATCAAATCCATAATGTTCAAATCTTACTTTGAACAACATTCATTTCTGTTTCCAATACATGCCCCATTCTTGACCCAAATTCTCAACAAATGTTGAGGTCTGAGAAAGCCAATAGATATATCATTCTTCTTCTGCTTCCTGTTAATAGAGATGAAGTCACAGGAAGGGATCATTTTCCTGATGATAAGTTTCCATCCCCACCATCACATGTGGTGAGATTGGCTTGATTTGGTTGGATCTAGTGTGATGGCTTCAATTTGGGCACTCGGGCATTTCTTAGGCTATAACACCTCTTGACTATGCAATAATACAGACTGATCTATCACAAGGCAGCATACGGCAAAATGTTCAGAAGTAGCAATGACTATAAGTAAACTTTAAGTAATCCAGATACTTAAAGTTAGGAGTGGTTACAAGCTTCACATTTGGATTGATTACCCACCTGCCTAGCTCAAATTTACTGAATAAGTAGGATGGAGAAAAAGAAAGATTGTACAACACACATCCCTAACATCAAATTTAAAGTGAGTCACCTCCCTTGTTGAATAAATTAAATAAGTAAATGATCATGACTCTGGATCTCACCCTTTGACATGTATAAGCAGTAATGAACTAAGTGTTGCATGCATCTAATAAAGGAAAGAAGTACAGATTTTTACAAGCCAGGCATCTGTAGCAGGTGTGTCAGTGGAATCTACTTCCTTTTTCTAGTACAGCTACACATGTTTCTGGCAGGCAGCTTGAATTTGTGCCACTCAACCTCAGTGATTTCATTTGCTTGGCTCTAGATTCTGGCATGTCTGTGCATAAATTGTTAACTTTATTAGAGCTATAAAAGGCCTGAGTGTTAGCATCAAGCATGCAGATGCAGTTCTCCTTTAGCCAAGCATACTTCCTGGACCACCACAATAGTGCAGCTGCAACCATTGTGAGCCATTAGCAGTGACATTCTGTAAATCTTAATCTATTAACCAGTGGCACTGTCCTAAGTTGATACAAGGTAAACATTTGCTATTTCAATTAGCTAATGGCTAGATCTCTATAAAAAGTCTATTTTTTCCCGTTAGAGTCTAAGTGATATATTTGAAGTCAAAATATATACAAAAATTGGTAACATGTAATTGCTAATTTAGTATTAAATTGGTGATTTTTTTAATACCTTGTGTGTTTTGATTTCTCAAAGTGTTTTACTTGAAAAATGGAGAATTATTTTGAAGTCAGAACTTTTTACTGATTTATTTTTATCTATTATTATTATTTATTTTTAATAAGTAGTAAAGATGATAAAATTATTTATTTTTAAAATTTTTTCTAATGATAGGGAGATTTGTTATCCTTGAAGGGAAAATCTGTGAATTCTCTTTATCTTTTTGGTTCCTGAAAATTGATTCACATTTCTTCATATCATTCTGTGGAACAGTGCCATGAAGAATAGAATCAGTAAAAATATGGTAAATTAATATCAAGTATAAATACTATAAGGTATCAGTGTCAGACTTTGATAAGTCAAACATGATCATGATACTACTTTATTTCACATGTTTACTAGAAAACTGGTGTTGACTGAAAAAAATCTTGGTTTGAGGCAATATACCTTCATAAATGTTGAAGACATTAATACCATTACCGCTAAGTCACTTCAGTCTTGTCCGACTCTGTACAACCCCATAGATGGCAGTCCACCAGGCTCCCTGGGATTCTCCAGGCAAGAACACTGGAGTGGATTGCCATTTCCTTCTCCAATGATGAAAGTGAAAAGTGAAAATGAAGTCACTCAGTCATGTCTGACTCTGCGACCCCATGGACTGCAGCCTACCAGGCTTCTCCATCCATGGGATTTTCCAGACAAGACATTAACACAGAGACATTTAATATATTAATTGAATATCATAAAGATTAGGCATCCTTCCTCAGACTATTTATTTCTTTTTAACCTGGTGTGTGTTATTTATGTACTATGCCCAAGGATTACAAAGGTAGACAAAATATATGGTTTCTGTCCTCACTCATGGAACTTGTATTCAGTCTTATTGCTTACCATGGTTACTAAAAGAACTTTGTAATTTACAGAATGCCATTTTTGTAAACATGATTACAATCATAACTCTCTAAATCAGTAAGGGTTTATTTATTTTTAAGTTTTCTACTACTGCTAAGGGCTTTCTCATTGGCTCAAGTGGTAAAGATTTGCTGCTGTAATAAACTACACAAATCTGTGGCACTTCTGGAGGTCTGAAGACCTAAAATCAAATTTTCAACAAGCTATGCTCCTTTTGGACCCTCAGTGGAAGAATCCATTTCCTTTCTTTTTCCAGTTCCTAGATAAATCCTACATTCCTTATTTCTTGGCTTGTGATCTTCCTCCATTTTCAAAGTCTGGATTTAGTACAGTTCAGTTCAGTCACTCAGTCATGTCTAACTCTTTGTGATCCCATGGATTTCAGCACACCAGGCTTCCTTGTCCATCACCAACTCCCAGAGCCTACTCAAACTCATGTCCATCACGTTGGTGATGTCATCCAACCATCTCATCCTCTGCCATCCCCTTCTCCTCCCACATTCATTCTTTCCCAGCATCAGGGTCTTTTCCATTGAGTCAGTTCTTCGCATCAAGTGGGCAATATATTGGAGTTCCAGATTATAATCAGTCCTTCCAATGAATATTCAGGACTGATTTCCTTTAGGATGGACTGGTTGGATCTCCTTGCTCTCCAAGGGACTCTCAAAAGTCTTCTCCAACACCACACTTCAAAAGCATCAGTTCTCTCTTTCTCACCTCTCTCTTTCTCACCTCAGCTTCTATTTTTCTCTTTCTCACCTCAGCTTTTATTGCCACATCTTCTTTTCTAACTTTGTTCCTCTTGTGTTCATGTATAAGACCTTTGTGATTACACTGGTTTATTGACTAGAAGGCTAGTCTGCTGATTTCAAAATCCTTAATTTAGTCATAACTGGGGTGGCTCAGAGGTAAAGAATCCACCTGCAATGCAGGAGATGCAGGAGACCTGGGTTCAATCCTGGGCCAGGAAGATTCCTTGGAGGAGGAAATGGCAATCCACTCCAGTATTTTTGCTTGGTCAATTGCATGGACAGAGGAGCCTGGCGGGCTATAGCCTGTAGGGTTACAAAGAGTCGGACATTACTTAAATGATTTAGTCCATCCAGTAGCAACTGGAAAAATCTCTTTTCCTATGAAAGGCAGCATATTTTAAAGTTCCAGGGATAGGATTGTGGACATCTTCAAGGAGCTATTATTTTGCCTATCACAGACGCTCTACATCAGGGAGACTCACTTATTTGTAAGTTGATAATCTATTATATATTAATACAACATGTGGATGAAAGTCAAATTATCTAAATATTTTTCTTCAATATCTTACAGCCTGACAATTTTTGAAATAAACTGGATGATGGAATAAAGTTTAAATATTTTTCCTCACAAGTTGGCTGATGCATCTATATTTATGTACATTTATCTTCATGAAACTGTATAACTTTTGCACTGAAATGGTAAGAAAAGTCATTTATGTCTCCCAATGTTAGTTTTTACTTTATACAATTCATTAAGATGATGTCTTAATGAGCCATTTATCTGCTTTTTAATCTGACTCTTTTTTCCTAGATAGCTGAATAAGAATATGTGCTTAATCACTCAGTCATGTCTGACTCTTTGCGACCCCATGGACTGTAGCCCACCACAATCCTCTGTCCATGATGATTCTACGGGCAAGAATACTGGAGTGGGTTGACACGCCCTCCTCCAGGGGATCTTTCCAACCCAGGGATTGAACCTAGGTCTTCTGCATTGCAGGTGGATTCTTTACCATTGAGCCAGGGATTTGAATTACATTAATTTCATTAAGACTAGAGAAACCATTTTAGTTAACTATTTTAGTTGTCTCTACCTGTGATGGCTAACTTTCTCTTTCAAGTTGGATGGGTCATCAGTTCAGTTCAGCTCAGTCACTCAGTCATGTCCGATACTTTGTGACCCATGAATAACAGCATGTCAGGTCTTCTTGTCCATCATCAACTCCCGGAGTTCACTTAGACACGTCCATCGAGTCAGTGATGCCATCCAGCCATCTCATCCTCTGTCATCCCCTTCTCCACCTGCCCCAAATCCCTCCCAGGATCAAAGTCTTTTCCAATGAGTCAACTCTTCACATGAGGTGGCCAAAGTACTGGAGTTTCAGCTTTAGCATCATTCCTTCCAAAGAAAGAAAATCTGATAGCAACCATATGAGATTAAAAAAGCTTAAAATATTTACTCTTTGATTCTTTAAACTCTGCTGATCCTTGGTTGTCAGAAACAATATTTGTGACAATATCAGTATCATCACAGTTATATGAAATAAAATATTAATTTGGTAATTATATCATCTTAGGACTACACTTTTGTTTTCATTTATATAAGCCAACAATAAACATTTGTAATTACTGTTGGTTTTCTGTTGTTTTAAAATATATTTATAATATCAACTGACATTAGTAATCAAAGACACTATTGACAACTCAAAAATGAAACCATTTTATTTTAGGAAGCCCTTGGTATCAAATTCACACTAAATTTCACTCTTTTCTCAGCAAAGCCAACTCTAGAGTGGAATAAGCACAGAAGAGCCATAAATGATACTACTCTCAATGTTTTAGCATTCCTTCTATATAGTTCAATCCCTTCCTCTGGCTTCTACCACTCTTGTTTGGGGGCTACTATGTTCATAGAGTTTTCTTGTGTTTACTTCTCATAATAACCATTATGCTGTGGTATCAGTATTGCAGAAATCAAGTTTTACTCCAAAAATGTTTATTTCTATTGATCTGAGGTTCAACTATATGAAAGGTTCAACTATATGAGGTTCATCTCTCCACTGCATGGAAACATAAAGTCAAAACATATTTATTAAAAGCTATATGTTAAATAATATTTTATTTGTCATGTGTGTCACTAAGAAATAAAAAAAGCTCACATTGAAATTAACAGGTCAGTGGGGGAATCTATCTTTGCAAATGTAAACTTAACTAACAATCAAGCAAGTATGAATAACGTGCTAAGTCAGTGCTACAGAGAAGACAGGTATAGAAAACATGTCCAGCCAAATCTTCTATCTTTTCAAAGTAAGTCACTGTGTGATATTTGAGTTTATGGTCATGCTAGAATTTGTTCAATTTCATGAATGCTGGACTTATTTTTCAGACAGAAGTAAAGGAACATAAAAGGTTCCCCAGGTGATGTATTGGTAAAGAATCATCTTCCCAATGCAGGAGATGCAAGAGATGTGGGTTTGATCCCGGAGCTGGGATGATCCCCTGGAGTAGGAAATGGCAACCCACTCCACTTTCTTGCCTGGAAAATTCCATGGGCTCAGATGCCTATAGCCCGCTACAGTTCGTGGGGTTGCAAAGAGNACTCCTTTTCCTATTTGGAACCAGTCTGTTTTTCCATGTCCAGTTCTAACTGTTGCTTCCTGACCTGCATTCAGATTTCTCAAGAGGCAGGTTAGGTTGTCTGGTATTCCCATCTCTTTCAGAATGGACTATACATGTCTCAAAAAGTTGGACACGACTGAGTGACTTTCACTTTCACTTTTCCAACTGCAGCTGGCCACAGAAGCATGAGCGAGACCAGCCACATCCAGAAAACCACCATCCTGAACTGAATCACCCAAGCCTCAACCAACCCTCAGAATTGTAAGTAACATAAACATTTTTTCCAAAAGAAACATCTTTACAAAACCTCTCATGTCCTCCTCTTAGCACTTTTTAGATCTAAGAATCTAGATCTTTAGCCTTCCTCTAGCTTGGGAGTCTCAGGAGTTATGGAATTGATTATTGGACATTTCCTATAAACATCTTCACTTTATGTCTTACAACTCACTTTGGCACCTGGTGTCTATCAGATCTTGGTTCCTCAGCTGAAACAGCCAGTTTGTTGTCCTGAAACACACTGCCTTCTCTACCAGGGATCATCAGGGTGAGATAGAATGTGTACATCTGGATAATTCTGATTTGTTAAGTCTCAAGGAAGGTGACATCTTATCTAGGAAGCTTTTCATGTATCCTCTGCCACTAGGCTGAGCTAACTATTCCTCCTCAGGACACAGTGTTCCGCATACATGACTATAGTCCTTGGCAATGCCAATGCAGGAGATGCAGACTCGATCCCTGGGTTGGGAAGATTCCCTGGAGAAGAAAATGGCAACCCACTCCAGTATTCTTGCCTGGAGAATTCCATGGACAGAGAAGCCTGGCAGGCTACAGTTCATGGGGTTGCAAAGAGTTGGACATGACTGAGCAACTAAACAATAACAAAAACCACTCTGGAGTCAGACAGCCAAAATTCAATCCTTCTTTTCTCTAACTGTGATCCTAAAGTGTTCTCCACCTCTTTGAGCCCGAGTTTCTCAATATATCTCCAAGGGTTGTTGTCAGGATTAAAGTAGAAGATTTTATCACATAGTAAAAATTTTTTTTTTAACTTTACAACATTGTATTGGTTTTGCCATACGTCAACAGGAATCCGCCACGGGTGTACACGTGTTCCCCATCCTGAATCCCCCTCCCACCTCCCTCCCCATACCATCCTTCTGGGTCATCCCAGTGCACCAGCCCCGAGCATCCTGTATCATGCTTCAAACCTGGACTGGCGATTTGTTTCTTATGTGATATTATACATGTTTCAATTCCATTCTCCCAAATCATCCCACCCTCTCCCTCTCCCACAGAGTCCAAAAGACTGTTCTATACATCTGTGTCTGCTGTCTCTCATACAGGGTTATCATTACCATCTTTCTGAATTCCATATATATGCTTTAGTATACTGTACATAGTAAACTCTTTGACTGGGACCTGAAACAATAGAGGTGACATTTATTTTGTTATTGATTATCTGCAAGGGTCTTGGGAGAAAGTATGTCTGGGTTATATTCCTGAAGGACAAGAGAAGTATATTTATTATGTGGGAAGAGAAACATTGAATATGTTCTTAGGAACTTCCCTGGTGGTTCTACTGAGGGGAATGTGGGTTCGATCTCTGGCTGGGAAACTTAAAAGATCCTGCATGCCTTGCAGTGTGGCCAAAATAATAATAATAATAATTTTCTTTCTCTGAAAGCTCTAGTAGGACTCAGGGTCTCTGGATGCCTAGGTGTCTGGGTGCAGGAGGAGCCATATTCTCACCAAAATGGAAAATTCTTTAGATACAGGAATGTGAACATTCAAGCACATTTTATAAAACTTTGAAATCTGAGAAAGGGCCAGCCCTGATAGCTTTCATTTAATGGCATCAGCCAAAGTGACATAGCATCCCCAAAGTATTTTCCAATCTCCATTATGCAAGAAAAGAGCAAATTAAGTTCTATAAAGCATATCCTACCTTATTATTCCCCCAATAAGTTTAAGAATACTGTCAATAGATCATCCCCGATTGGGAGCTTATGTACACCTGTGGTGGATTCATGTCGATGTATGGCAAACCCAACAGAGTATTGTAAAGTCAAATCAAAAAATAAATAAATAAATAAAATTAAAAATAAAATAAAAAAAAAAGAATGCTGTCAATAAAGATTTCTGAGTGACAGTTAAAAAAGGAAGACAAGGGAGCCATATTTTCAATAATTTGTATTTACATGCAATTGAGAAAATAGAATCACAGGGACTGTTTTTAAAGAAAAGGTAAATNTGGCAAACCCAACAGAGTATTGTAAAGTCAAATCAAAAAATAAATAAATAAATAAAATTAAAAATAAAATAAAAAAAAAGAATGCTGTCAATAAAGATTTCTGAGTGACAGTTAAAAAAGGAAGACAAGGGAGCCATATTTTCAATAATTTGTATTTACATGCAATTGAGAAAATAGAATCACAGGGACTGTTTTTAAAGAAAAGGTAAATATAAGTTGAAAGAATATGT
The DNA here is from genome assembly GCA_006410875.1 of Neotragus pygmaeus. Taxonomy (NCBI): domain Eukaryota; kingdom Metazoa; phylum Chordata; class Mammalia; order Artiodactyla; family Bovidae; genus Neotragus; species Neotragus pygmaeus. The sequence goes on along the minus strand of SJYV01018264.1, from coordinate 13,181 downwards.
TCTCTTGCTCAAGAGTTTTCTCAAGGCCCCTTTCATGTCTTTATTTCTCAGGCTATAAATAAAGGGGTTCAGCATGGGAGTGACCACTGTGTACATCACTGAAGCAATTATGTTACTGTCATTGGTGCTGTTGGATGATGGAAGAAAATATACACCAATAATTGCCCCGTAGTAGAGAGTCACTACTGAGAGATGAGAGCCACATGTGGACAAGGCTTTGCAGATGCCCTTGGCAGATGGTACCCGGAGGATAGTGGCCCCAATAAGGCCATAAGAAACCAGGATGCATACGAATGGAAGCATAATGGCTGTTAACCCTGCAGTGAAGATTACCAAGTGATTGAGGGAAGTGTCTGAGCAGGACAGTTTGAGCAGGGCAGCAAGATCACAGAAGAAGTAGGGGATAGTGTTGTCAGCACAGAACGACAGCCGGGCTAGGAGAAGGGTGTGCAAAAGAGCACAAGCACAAGCAATGACCCAGGATCCAAGCACCAGCTTGACGCAGATACTCTGGCTCATGATGATGATATAATGCAGAGGGTGGCAGATGGCCACATACCTGTCATAGGCCATCGAAGTGATCAGGAAGCTGTCCAGATCAGCAAGGAGTATGAAAAAATATGTCTGTGAAAGGCATCCTGCATAGGGGATGGATTTGCGCTTAGTCTGCATGATCATAAGCATCTTAGGGACAGTGACAGAAGAGAAAGTAATATCAGTGAGGGCCAGGTGGCTGAGGAAGAAGTACATGGGGGTGTGGAGGCGAGAGTCCAGCCTGATGAGCAGGAGGATGAGCAGGTTGCCCAGCACTGTGGTCAGGTACATGCCCAGGAACAAGACGAAGAACACACCCTGCTGCTCTGGCCGGATGGGGAGCCCCAGGAGGAGGAACTCAGACACTCTGCTCTGGTTCTCCATGGTCATCAGCTGGAGGGGATTAGTAGGGAAAGTTGAAGGGAAAAGGTGAATGTCTTGGGATAATAAGGTGATCATCGTGGCAGAGCATGATAAAGATGTTCTTTTGACTTAGGGAAGGGCTTCATCGATATTTTCTTACATTCGTACCATATTTAGCTGTATAAATGTAGCAAAAGTGTAGGTTTCTTTCTCAATCTGGTGCCAGACTCTGCAAATGACAATATTAACAGTTAATTTTTGTTAAATACTATCTTTATTCACTGTTCTTATAGCTTCCATGTAGTAACTGATGTAATATTATTCAGAATGGGAGCTAGATAGGCACTATTAATATTATTATTTCCACTTTCCAGATGGGGTACCTGAGGCAGACAGTTTCCAGACCCTGAGGTAAGAAGGGAAGCTGGGATTTGGACCCAAGCACGTTGACTCCAGAATTTGTTCTCTGGAAGCAAAGCAAATTATTTGACATCAGAAATTTCTTTGCCCTTCATAATTTTGTGTGTAATAATGTTTAATTCTGCATCCTCTTCTTCTGTATACCCTCCATGATTATTTCTAATTTGTTCATTGGTTGTAGACCCAGAATCTATCAAAGACAACTAATGCATACACATTGTAAGTTTGTTGATCAAATACAAGATGTCACATCCAATTAAAATAATTATGGCAGCCTCTTTAAGAAACTTACATCAAGGATCATTGGAGTGCATGCGTCTTTTTGAATTATGGTTTCTCAGGGTATATGCCAGTAGTGGGATTGCTGGGTTATATGGTAGTTCTATTACTAGTTTCTTAAGGAATCTCCATACTGTCTTCCATAGTGGCTGGATCAACTCATGTTCCCACCAACAGTGCAGGAGTGTTCCCTTTTCCCCACATCCTCTCCAGCACTTACTGTTTGTAGATTTTTTGATGACGGCCATTCTGACCAATGTAAGATGCAGATATAGAGAATGGACTTGCAAACACAGCAGGAGGAGAGGGTGGGATGAAACTGAGAGAGTAGAACTGATATATATACATTAGCATGTGCAAAATAGATAGCTAGTGGGAAGCTGCTATATGGTACAGGGAGCTCAGCTTGGTACTCCATGATTGAAAAGTGGAATAGGGTGCGGGAGGAGGCTCAGGAGGGAGGGGATACATGTATACTTACAGGTGATTCATGTTGCTGTAGAGCAGAGACTAACACAACATTGTAAAGCAGTTATCCTCCAATTAAAAAATAATAAATACATTTAAAAATACTAGTGTGAAGGAGGAAATAGATCAACAATAAGGCTGCCACTGTTGGGGAATTGGGTGAGGAGTGTGCTGTGATGGGGGAAGAATAAACAGTGGTTTGGGAACAACAAGCAGGCTATTAAAAGTTTGGACAAGAAAAAAAACCAGAATCTTGCATCAGGTCTTGTTCAAGACCCAGGATAAATCCTAATCATCCAGGGGCCCCATGTTATTTATTTGCTACACAGTATGACAATCAAATAAGAACAATCTAAAAGCCAAATGGATGAATGGATGGATGGATGGATAAAAATTTTGTGGTACATATGCACAATGGAATATTACTCAGCCATAAAAAGGAACACATTTGAGTCAGTTCTGATGAGGTAGATGAACCTAGAACCTATTATAAAGAGTGAAGTGAGTCAGAAAGAGAAAGATAAATATTGTATTCTAACGCATGAATACAGAATCTAAAAAAATGGTACTGAAGAATTTATTTACAGGGCAACAATGGAGAAACAGACATAGAGAATAGTCTTATGGACATGGGGAAAGGGGATGAGAGGGTGAGATGAATGGAAAAAGTAACATGGAAACTTACATTACCATATGTAAAATAGATAGTCAACCAGAATTTGCTGTATGGCTCAGGAAATTCAAACATGGGCTCTGTATCAATCTAGAGGGGTAGGATGGGGCGGGAGATGGGAGGGAGGTTCAAAAGGGAGAGGATATATGTATACCTATATTTCATTCATATTGAGGTTTGACAGAAAACAACAAAATTCTGTAAAGCAATCATCCTTCAATTTAAAAAATAAATAAAAAAGCCAAATGTAATTTCTAAAAGGAATTCTGATCTTTTTCAGTGTCTCTAAAATAGCCTATATTTATCTCCTTACCCAAATCAGTATTTATCCAAATTCCTATAAATATTTTAAAAAGAGGAGGTAAGAAATCACTAGAACCTATCAAACTTTATTATAAAGCGATACCAGTTGAAACAAATGATATACTTTCAGAAGCACAGACCAGTAAAGCAGTGGAGAGGAACAGAGAGTCTAGAAACAAAGACACATTTGTAATGAGGACTTGGCCTCACCATCATTCTGTCAACTGGATTCCAGAGGACACCATGTACCACCACTTCCCCACCTTCAGGTGAGCGAAAGGAACAGTGTATTAACAAACCAACTGAATCTAGTAGCTGAAAATCCATGTCAAATGATGTGATTTCAGAGATTACAGCAAAGGAGCCAATGGTTTCCAAATAATAATACAGTATACTAATGCATATGTATGGAATTTAGAAAGATGGTAACGATAACCCTGTATGCAAGACAGCAAAAGAGACACAGATGTATAGAACAGTCTTTTGAACTCTGTGGGAGAGGCAGAGGGTGGGATGGTTTGGGAGAATGTCATTGAAACATGTATAATATCATATATGAAATGAATTGACAGTCCAGGTTTGATGCATGATACTGGATGCTTGGGGCTGGTGCACTGGGACTACCCAGAGGAATGGTACAAGGAGGGAGGAGGGAGGGGGGTTCAGGATGGGGAACACATGTATACCTGTGGCAGATTCATACTGATGTATGGCAAAACCAATATAATATTATAAAGTAATTAACCTCCAATTAAAATAAATAAATTTATATTAAAAATGTGGGAATCAAATATCAGATTAGCATATCTACAAATTCGTTACCTTTATGTCTCTTGAGAAACCTATATGCAGGTCAGGAAGCAACAGTTAGAACTGGGCATAGAAAAACAGACTGATTCCAAATAGGAAAAGGAGTACATCAGGACTGTATATTATCACCCTGTTTATTTAACTTATACACAGAGTACATGATGAGAAACGCTGGACTGGAAGAAGCACAAACTGGAATCAAGACTGCCAAGAGAAATATCAAAAACCTCAGATATGCAGATGAAACCACCCTTATGGCAGAAAATGAAGAACTAAAAAGCCTCTTGATGAAAGTGAAAGAGGAGACTGAAAAAGTTGGCTTAAAGCTCAACATTCAGAAAATGAAGATCATGGCATCCAGTCCCATCACTTCATGGGAAAAAGATGGGGAAACAGTGGAAACAGTGTCATACTTTATTTTGGGGGGCTCCAAAATCACTGCAGATGGTGACTGCAGTCATGAAATTAAAAGATGCTTACTCCTTGGAAAGAAAGTTATGACCAACCTAGATAGCATATTCAAAAGCAGAGACATTACTTCACTGACTAAGGTCTGTCTAGTCAAGGCTATGGTTTTTCCAGTGGTCATGTATGGATGTGAGAGTTGGGCAATGAAGAAAGCTGAGCACTGAAGGATTGATGCTTTTGAGCTGTATAAGTTGCTTGTATATTTTTGAGATTAGTTGTTTGCAAAGCCAATAGAGTATTGTAAAGTAAAATTTAAAAAATAAATAAGTTAATTAAAAAAAAAAGAATTGATGCTTTTGAACTGTGGTGTTGGAGAAGACTCTTGAGAGTCCCTTGGACTGCAANATCTAGGCCCTTAAATCTATTTCTCACTTCCACTATATAATCATAAGGGATTTGATTTAGGTCATACCTGAATGGTCTAGTGGTTTTCCCTACTTTCTTCAATTTCAGTCTGAATTTGGTAATAAGGAGTTCATGATTTGAGCCACAGTCAGCTCCTGGGCTTGTTTTTGTTGACTGTATAGAGCTTCTCCATCTTTGGCTGCATAGAATATAATCCATCTGATTTCGGTGTTGACCATCTGGTGATGTCCATGTGTAGAGTCTTCTCTTGTGGTGTTGGAAGAGGGTGTTTGCTATGATCAGTGCATTTTCTTGGCAAAACTCTATTAGTCTTTGCCCTGCTTCATTCCACATTCCAAGGCCAAATTTGCATGTTACTCCAGGTGTTTCTTGACTTCCTACTTTTGCATTCTAGTCCCCTATAATGAAAAGGACATCTTTTTTGGATGTTACTTCTAAAAGGTCTTGTAGGCCTTCATAGAACCATTCAACTTCAGCTTCTTCAGCATTACTGGTTGGGGCATAGACTTGAATAACTGTGGTATTGAACGGTTTGCCTTGGAAATGAACAGAGATCATTTTGTAATTTTTGAGATTGCATCCAAGTACTGCATTTCAGACTCTTTTGTTGACCATGATAGCTACGCCATTTCTTCTGAGGGATTCTTGCCCACAGTAATAGATATAATAGTCATCTGAGTTCAATTCACTCATTCCGGTCCATTTTAGTTTGCTGATTCATAGAATGTCGATGTTCACTCTTGCCATCTCTTGTTTGACCAATTCCAATTTGCCTTGATTCATGGACCTGACATTCCAGGTTCCTATGCAATATTGCTCTTTACAGCATTGGACCTCACTTCTATAACCAGTCACATCCACAGCTGGGTATTGTTTTTGATTTGGTTCCATCCCTTCATTATTTCTGGAGTTATTTCTCCACTGATCTCTAGTAACATATTGGACACCTACTGACCTGGGGAGTTCCTCTTTCAGTATGCTATCATTTTTCCTTTTCACACTCTTCACGGGGTTCTCAAGGCAAGAATACTGAAGTGGTTTGCCATTCCCTTCTCCAGTGGACCACATTCTGTCTGCTCTCTCCACCATGACCCGCCCATCTTGGGTTGCCCTGCAGTCATGGCTTAGTTTCATTGAGTTAGACAAGACTGTCATCCTAGTGTGATTAGATTGACTAGCTTTCTGTGAGTATGGTTTCAGTGTGTCTGCCCTCTGATGCCCTCTTGCAACACCTACCATCTTATTTGGGTTTCTCTTACCTTAGGTGTGGGGTATCTCTTCACAGCTGCTCCAGCAAAGTGAAGCCGCTGCTCCTTACCTTGGATGAAGAGTATCTCCTCACCACTGCCCTTCCTGACCTCCAACTTGGGATAGGTCCTCTAGGCCCTCATGTGCCCAACGCAGCCCCCACTCCTCGGATGTGGGGTTGCTCCTCCTGGCCGTCACCTCTGGCCTCAGTCATGGAGTTGCTCCTCCCAGCTGCCGCCCCTGGCCTTGGACACGGAGTAGCTCTTCTTGGCCGCTGCCCCTTGCCTCAGATGCGGGGTAGCTCCTTTCAGCTGCTGCTCCTGACCTCGGACGCAGGTAGGAATATATAACCTGATCAAATATATTGATTTTAAAAAGGAATTCAACAAAAGTCTGGGTAAAACATAAGCATATGCATGTAACATATGAGAAAGCTCAAATAATAACAATGAGAAAACATCAAGAGATTTCAAATCTCTCTAGCGATCATGGCAAGGAAAGAAAAAACACAATTACATGCAACTTTCACAAAACTGTAATAAATTGCAAATCAGGAAGATCTAGAAAATGGTTCCATGAATAGTGTCACAAAGACTTTGGAGAGCAATATGACAATTTCTGTAAAATTGAAGATATTCAGACCATAAACCCCAATAGTTTTACAGACTGTCTTTTTCATGAATACACTTTGTTGATTTCATTATAACTGCAAAAACCTGAAAAGAGTAAAAAAATCTCACTAAGAGGAAAATAGACAAATAAATTGATACATAAGTTAGCTATATATTTTATTTATAGCTTATATTATATACTATACAATTGCATGTAAAATATATATTATGTAGTATAACATATACATTACTATATAATAATAATCTTAAGGGGTATATTAGAATGCATGTTTTTATAAACATTATAGTATATACACATATATCTTCATAGAATTTGACATATTAGTGGGAAAGATTGAAATAAAGGTAACCATAACAATCTTCATTAAACTAACAAACAATTCACTGACCAACCAGGCTCCTTCACCCATGGAACTTTCTAGGCAAGAGTACTGGAGTGGGTTGCCATTTCCTTCTCCAAAAAGAAATATAGATACATGAATAATGCTACTGTGAACATTTTGTGCATGTCTATGAAATCTACTGGTGTGCATTTTTATTGGATATTTACCCAGAACAGGAATTACTAGATCTTATAGTTACTGCTTTACATTTTTTACAGAAAAAAATTGAAGATTTTTCAAAATAACTGTACCTATTTTCATTCTCCACATTAATATATAAGAATTTCATTTGCCCCCCCCATCCTTGCTAATTTTGGGTTCAATTCCTGGGTTGAGAAGATCCCCTGTAGAAGTGAATGGCAACCCATTCCAGTATTTTTACCTGGAGAATCCCATAGACAGAGGACCCTGGCAGGCTATAGTCTGTGGGGTCACAAAGAGTCATACATGACTGACTAGCACTTGCTAATTTAGCATTTGGTATTCTCAGTTTTATAAAATGTAACCAAACCTACAATCTGGAATATGGTCATAATCATGTATCTTCTGTTATCTTGACTATCACTGTGCCCATCTAATGATCCCAAAAATGCTGCTTTTATTTCTTTCTGTTTTGAACCTTAGAAATGGAAACTCACACTATTTCCTTCTCCTGTGTCCACGAAGAGTCTGAATAAATAACCTAATCTCTGTTTACTATTTGTTCACACCATTATTACCATAATAATTTAATTCAAGAATACAGAAGACAACACATATAAGCATCATCATATTCCTGATAGCTAACTTATTCTCCATAAAACTGTCTTCATTCAACATTATTTTGTGGTTTTCTGTGATCTTTCACAATAGACTCATTTATTCTAATTCCCTTTCTCAGTAAAATTTCTCACCCTATTGGAAGCTCCCAACAAATGAAAAAATATATATATCTTGTATATCTTATTTTGGATTTCTTTCTTCATAATGCTTTAAATGTATTCAAGAGCCAGGTCTGGCATATTTGTGGGCTGATTTAACAAGAAAATCCATATGCCTCATTAGCTGTTTCTGAGTTCATAGAAATGAGCTGACATTTAATGAGTAAATATCAATTCTGTGGCACTGAAACATCTGCCAGTTGCTTCCTAAGGCTCTATTATTGTTGAAACTTACCCGTTTGGTTTTTCTTTGTGTCTCTTTCTAAAGTTTTATTTAGATCAAAAATAAAATTGTGTTCTTTCTTAAACCTTGTCTATGGCCTTGAAAAACACCCATGGTCTTTAAAAAACAGTGTCTTCATTCTTTTACACTTCAACTTTTGCTCCGATTACGACTGAAACAATCTGGGTTTTTAAAAGTGATTCATTTTCTTAAATGCTTAAAAAAAAAAAAAGACAAAATTATTTTGTCTCCTCTCCAAAGTGGGTGTGTGTTAGTCACTCAATCATGTCTCAGTCTTTGCAACCCCATGGACTGTAGGCCACCAGGCTCCTCTGTCTATGGGATTCTCCAGGCAAAATTACTGGAGTGGATTGCCATTCCCTTCTCCAGGGAATCTTTCCAACCCAGGGATTGAACCCAGGTCTCCTGCATTGTAGGCAAATTCTTTACTGACTGAGCCAGCAGGGAAGCCCTAAGTGAAATCAACTGAAATCCTTTGAGTACTTCTACATGGAAAGCCATTTGTATTCTCTTTAATTCTCTAATTAATCCTATTGGAAAGGTATTTTTATTTGTATTTCCTAATGGGAAACTGTAACTGGGCAATATAAAAATAAATTGGTCTCATAAACAGTGAGTAATGGGATTTAGAAATTGATTAATTATGTGTTTTTTAAATCAGGTTTTCATGCTGGGACTGTTAGGATATTAAAAGTAGCAGAACTGCTTCCTATTCCCCCACCCCACAAAGGATCCTGTGTTTTTCGTATAATGTTTGAAACCTAGTAAGTATTCAATCAATTCATTTTTTAATCAAATAAATGAGATAAATAATGTCAAATGGTTTAAAATCTAGCAGTATCACACAAGATGAATGTGAATACAGAGGCAGGATGCATACTTAGATCTTTATAGTAGTATTTTGAGTATGAAAGTGTTAAGAATCTTAACCAAGTTCACTTCAGTGGGAATGGAAAAGAAACGACATAAATAAATTATAAGATTGGCAATAATATAGGATTTCTGTGTGGTTTATACCTCACTGAGGAAAATAACAAAACTGAACTAGTAGTTGTTTGATACACTTATTACACTGCAATTATTTTGCCATCTTTATTATATGTTGTCATTGTACTATACATAACTTTTTATTCATCATATCTTTACTTTGAACTTGCCAAAGACTCACTTTTTGGCTAGCTCTCAGTGTGGAGTAGTTTTGTTGGTAGTGTGGATACAAATTTTTCAAAATAATTTACTGTGGCTACAAAATCAAGTGTACATAAAATTGAGATATGGCTCTAATTTAAGTGATGTTAATATTTCCCTGCCTTACATAAAGCTCAGACCTTCAAGGAGCACATTTATTTATTTCACTTTATATTTGTATTTCCTGGACATGGTGTGTTATTTGCAAAATAACTACAGTTGTTTAAGTGTAGTAATATTTTGGCTCTTTAGGGATATTTTTCAAAGACCACTAACTGATGCAAAATTTGAGTATCTAACATGAATTAACGGAAACAATTTCCCTAATACATGAGGCAGTCTGCATGGGAATTCATCTTTATCAGTAGGCAGTCTGTTGAACACCATAAAAGCTGAGTATTATTCACTCTGAAAGCTTTGAGGGAACACTATATGTCACCTCACTGCTTTTTAATAGACTTAAACATAGGACTTAGGTGTGTGAGAACAAGAATTGCAATGATTTCTCATACATTCAGAATTTGTAACCATGAAAATCACATTTAAGATAGACACTGCTTTTTACCCCTCGTATCAGTAAAGAAATATAAATAAATCCATTTTATATCATATTGTATATTGTGTTGTCACAAATATTAGAATTTTTATACTTGAAAATCAGATTGGCTATTGTTTTGTTGTAGAGATGAAGTTAAAATTCAAAAAACATAAATTCTCTGGTAGCCACTCTTTATGTCAGGAAATAGTGTCTTCAAATTTCCCAAATCTTAGTAACAATGGAAACTAATATTTTTTGGAAATAAGTCAATTTTGTAAAAGAAAAATCTGAGGTAAATAAGCTATTTGAATAACATCATAACTTCCTTTATGAAAGTTGTCAAGTTATATAGTTTTAAAGTGACTCAAAAACATAATATGCAAACTACGTTTAGCTATTGACTTGAGAATACCTTACTTTGCAATTTCTTTTCTTATTCTTAATTAGACATTGGAGAAGAAACTTTCCAGTATTTACTTCAACTCTTCCTCTTTCTTTAGGTTGGTGATTCTGAAACTTTCCTGTGTGTGAGAATCACTAAGGTAGCTTATAAAAATCCCAATACCCAGGCCTCACCTCATGTGAATTAAGTGAAAATGTATGGAGATGAGACACAAGAATAGTAGTTTTTTTTTCTTAGATGGTTCCAGTATAAGATTTTAAACTATGCTCTATATTCTGATGGAGAAGGCAATGGTAACTTACTCCAGTATTCTTGCTTGGAAAATCCCATGGGCGGAGGAGCCTGGTAGGCTTCAATCCATGGGGTCGCTAAGAGTTGGACACGACTGAGCATCTTCACTTTCATTTTTAATTTTCATGCACTGCAGAAGGAAATGACCACCCACTCCAGTATTCTTGCTTGGAGATACCCAGGGACCGGGGAGCCTGGTGGGCTGCCATCTATGGGTTTGCACAGAGTCGGATATGACTGAAGTGACTTAGCAGCAGCAGCAGCAGCTAGATTCTGAATTTCCTCTTTCTCAGGTGAAATGTGTTATATGAAAATATCAAATGCTTGGTATAAAATTAAATGTCTAATTTTCATATTCAAGTAAAGTGTCAAAAGCTCTGAACCTTTTTTCCAGCTGCTCTTGCTCTCACATTCTTCACCTGCTTCATCCTAAGGCAGACTTCTTCCTATGAACTTTTCACTCTTAAGGCATCTGAGATAAGACACATAGTCCACCTTTCTTTAACAGAAAATTATCTGTGTGTTGTATTTCAATTACTCTTTTCAAGAACTGATTCTATCTAAATAAGTAAATGAAATAATTAGCAACTAATGCTGACTTGAGGCTGGAAAACTTAATTATAAATGCATTTAATTTCAAACATGTAGCAACTGAAATAAATGGCAGATATTCACCAGCCTTAAAATATCTATAGATCAAACACCAGATTACTGATAACTCTACTTTCTGTGAATACACACTTCTGTGCTCAGACTTTGAATGAAAATGTAAGCCATTAAAAAAATAAATGTGGAGTAAATATCATATATGCTAATTCAAATTTTTAACTTTTAATATATGGGCAAACATGCACAAGTGAATTTAGTAGTAGAAATAACAAAATCTTCTCAGAATAAAACATATCCTAAGTGTCTGACCATGTACTCAAGGGCTTCACATTTATCAACACATTTATGTTTAAGACAATAATTATATCTATATTATAGGTGAAAAAACTAATGTTTACAGACTTTAAATAGCTTGTCTCCAAGTTCTTCGGCAGATCTAGAATCTAAATTTGATTGTATATAATTCTAAAAGTTCTTCTATGTAATCACCATCCTATACTAACCATTAAATAAGATTGCCAACTTACCATGAAAAAGAGTTTATGAGTGCAAATTGAGGTTAATGCAAGAGGTGGAAAAATTATAAAGCTTGTAACGTTCTCTGCAATTTTATATTTTTTTCTCTCTGAGGCATAAATCCATTTAGTAAACATGTAATGAGCATCTACTGATAGGCACATTGTTCAATTCTAAGAAAACAGATGACATACAGGGCCTACCCTCAAGGAGTTTAAAGTTGTGAGAGAGATGACAATTTGAAACCACAACTTTTGATTTATGGATTGTTTGGTGTAATGCAAAAAGAAATGCAATCCAGATTGCATAGTTGACATACCTGGAACAGTTAAAGAGTCACCTAGTTCATTAGGACCTGGTAGAAGAGGAAAACATGTACAATTTGTTGCTGTTCAGACATTAAGTTGTGTCTGACTCTTCGTGACTCAAAGAACTGCAGCTTGCTAGGATTCCCTGTCCTACACTATCTCCTGGAGTTTGCTCAAACATGTTCATCAAGTCCGTGATGCCATCTAACCATCTCACCCTCTGTTACCCTCTTCTCCTTTTGCCTTCAATCTTTCCCAGCATCAGGGTCATTTACAATGGGTTGGCTCTTTGCATCAGGTGGCCAAAGTATTGGAGCTTCAGCTTCAGCATCAGTCCTTCTAATGAGTATTCAGGGTAGATTTCCTTTAGGACTTACTGGTTTGATCTCCTTGCAGTCCAAGCGACTCTCAAGAGTCTTGTCAAGTACCACAGTTCTAAAGTACCATCAGTTCCTTGGTACTCAGGCTTCTTAATGGTCTAACTCTCACATCCATACATGACTATTCGGTAAAACATAGTTTTGACTATGCAGATCTTTGTCAGCAAAGTTATGTATTTGCTTTTTAATATGCTGTCTGGGTTTGTCACGGTGTTCTTCCTAGGAGTAAGCATCTTTTAATTTCCTGGCTACAGTCACCTTTGGAAGTCAAGAAAACAAAATCTATTTTGGAAACAAAATCTATCACTGTTTTCACTTTTCCCCCATCTATTTGCCAGGCCAGCAAATTTGGAAAACTCAGCAGTGGCCACGGGACTGGAAAAGGTCAGTTTTTATTCCAATCCCAAAGAGGGCTATGCCAAAGAATGCTCAAACTACTGCACAATTCACTCATCTCACATGCTAGTAAAGTAATGCTCAAAATTCTCCAAGCCAGGCTTCAGCAATACGTGAACTGTGAACTTCTTGATGTTCAAGCTGGTTTTAGAAAAGGCAGAGGAACCAGAGATCAAATTGCCAACATCCACTAGATCATCTAAAAAGCAAGAGAATTCCAGAAAAAACATCTATTTCTGCTTTAATGACTATGCCAAAGCCTTTGACTGTGTGGATCACAATAAACTGTGGAAAATTCTGAGAGAGTTGGGAATTCCAGACCACCGACCTGCCTCTTGAGAAATCTGTATGCAGGTCAGGAAGCAACAGTTAGAACTGGACATGGAACACACTGGTTCCAAATAGGAAAAGGAGTACGTCAAAGCTGTATATTGTCACCCT
>SJYV01018259.1:0-11861 GCA_006410875.1 Neotragus pygmaeus | reverse complement strand
CCCCCCCCCCCCCCCGCCACTTTTCTTTCTTTTTTTCTCCTGTTACTAAACTCGCTAAGACTTCTGGAATAATGTTAAATAAGACAGGTGAGATTGAGCATCCTTGCCTTGTTCTCAATCTTAGGGAGAAAACACTCATATATAATTAATACCAAATAATATGTTAACTATTGGTTTTGTGTAGAAACATTTGATCACACTGAGGAAATTCCTTTCTGTGCTTAGTTTACTGAGAGTTTTTATCATGAATGGATATTGAAATTTAAGTGCTTTTTGTGTATTAATTCATATGTGTCTTGGTCTTTTGGACTGCTGTAACAAAGTGTCACAGGCTGGGTGGCTTATGAACAACAGAAATTTATTGCTTATAATCCAGGAGGCTTAGAAGTCCAAAATCAAGGTGCCAGCACAGTCACCATCTGGTAAAGGCTCTCCTCATGGTTCATAGCCTTTTCGCTGTGCCCTCACTTGGTAGAATGAGCTGCATAATTCTGTGGGGTCTCTTATAAGCCCACTAATTCCATTCATGAAGCCTCAACCCGTAGACTTAATCACTTTCCAGAGTCCTTGTCTACTAATACCATCACCTTGGAGGGTTGGGACTTTAAGATATGAATTTAGACCTTCAGACTGTTGCAATATAATTGTGAAGTTTTTCTTCCTTAGACTGTTAATATGTTGGATTATTACCTTCAGTTCTACCTTCAGTTCTTGTGATGATAAAACCTTACTTGATAAGAGTGTATATTATTGGAGTCCATTTCCTGATATTTTTTGAGGATATTAATGGATGTGAGTCTATAGTGTTTTGTTGTTGTTGTTGTTGTGTTTTTCTGGTTTTGGTATAAGGGTAATCTTTCCCTTCTTTTCTATTTTCTGGAAGAGATGGTATAGAATTGGCATTGTTTCTTTTTAAAAAGAATAGTGGAATTTGCTAGTGAAATCATTTGGGCCAGAAGAATTATTTATTGGAAGGTTTTTGACCATAAAGTCAATTTCTTTAATAGACTATTTGCTTTATTTTCTTTCACATTAAGGGCTTTTTCTGGTTATCTGGTAATTATGACAATGTGTTCTTATTTAAAAGTAGGGGACTATAAAGTTGATTGGCAGCCTTACTAGTGGTTGAGGCTTGTCTACACTAAGCCTCATTGTAAGATAATGATTGGAATACTTCACTGGAGAATCCTAAATGTCAGTATTTTTATATCTTTTCTCATGAGCTGATCAGATTTCCCAGAGAAGACTCTAGCAGTCTCCTTGCTGCCATATCCTGGGGGGTGAGTGGGTAAAAGCTGGTGTCACAGGGCTTGATCTTTGTTTTTAATAAGCACGTGTTCACTTAGTCCGCATATTGTCTGCGCTATTCTCATTTGTTATTTAACTCACTCTGATTTTATTACAGGGTCATATTGACCTCAGTCATTTTGAACTCTCTTGGTGGTTTTAAATGGGATAGAGGTGGGAGTAGGATGTCTGGACATGTGTAGGGTCTTTGGGGTTGTAACGGAGGATGTTGACCAGCTGTGCTGAAAGTTTTGCGGTGCTGGTGACTGCAGGTAGAATTGCTTCTTCCGAGATACATATCTTCCCTTTGGGGAACTGTCTAGGTTTGAGGTAAAACAAACCTGTCTAGATTTGAGGTAAACCAGTTAGAGTTAATTATCAGTTATCTTTAACTTTCCTGCTCTTTCTCTTTCCAGTCTTGCCAGTGGTAATTCAGATTATATTGATATTTGAAATGATAAACTATTTTAAAATTTTGTTTCAAGCAGGTGGCTAAAGTAGAAGTGAGAGGTCAAGTTAGGAGGTCACTTTAGAAGTCCATGAAAGAGGTGCCGATGGCTCGGCCTAGAATAGAGGTAGTAAAGAAGGAGCAACATAGAGGCTGCGGGATGTGTCTTGGAGGTAGAGCTCAAAGGACTTAGATTAAATGTGGAGAACTGAGGAAAGGAAGGAATCAAAGGTGGCCTTAGGTTTTGTCTTGAGTTGGTTGGGTGAATGATGATGTCCTTTGTTGAGATGGAGAAGACTAGGGTAAAGAACTGGTTCTATATTGAGCATATTAAATTTAAGATGACAGCATCCGGGCCCAAAAGCAATGTTGATTCTCTTTTTTTAGGTATCCTTTGCCTCTTTCAGTCAGTTTAGTCACTTGGTCGTGTCTGACTCTTTGCGACCCCATGAATTGCAGCACGCGAGGCCTCCTTGTTCATCACCAACTCCTAGAGTTCACTCAGACTCACGTCCATCGAGTCGGTGATGCCATCCAGCCATCTCACCCTCTGTTGTCCCCTTCTCCTCCTGTCCCCAATCCCTCCCAGCATCAGAGTCTTTTCCAATGAGTCAACTCTTCACATGAGGGGGCCATCATTCCTTCCAAAGGACACCCTCTTTAGTCTGGGTTATTGTTCAACTGTCATGCAAAAAAACCACTTGATTCTTGGCTTCTGTTCCACTCCTTACTGTTGCCCACCACCCTTATTTGTTGTTGAGGATAAATAAGGTTAGTGGACCACTAACTTGGCACATCTACCCCATTTCCTGGTATGATCATGGGCAACGTCAGGGGCTATGTGGGCAGCGTACCCATTTATTCCTCTCCTGCATGATACAGTGGTTTTGAACTCCAGTTCCTCTACTCCTAACTGTGTAACTTTGAATATATTGCTTAACCTTTTGGATCTCATTTTCTTCGGTTGTAAATTGTGGATAATAGTGTCTATACCTTTGGGATTTTTGTGAAGTTTACGTAAGAAAATAATGTGAATTATTTTCTATTACTAATTATTAATTCCTGACACATAGTAAACATTCTGTAAATGCTAGCTATTAATATTATTAGTATTTAATTGTATATCTATTTAATAATATATGCTACCATTATTCTTTTAGTTAAGTAACCCTTCTAAAAGCTATACCTTGAGCTTTGCCACCTCAAGTTTAACCTCTTAAAGTGCCAAAAAGGGGTGCTGACCACAGCTTCCCAGTATGTTCAGTATTCTTAAAAACATTGGTGCATAAATTCCAGGGACCCTTATTTATGGGCATACATTTGATTCTCCTGGGGGCTTTCTCAAAATGTCTGGACCCTATTTGTGGAGGTTTGAATAGGATGGGTAAAGGTGTACATCGCGGGAGGCATCAAGTATCTCTAGAATAATAGCCCTCCCTCTGTTTTCTTTTAATGAGTCACTCCCTTACGTGCTCCCTCCCCTCCTGTCTCCTCTCTGTTACTCAGTACTGTAAGCTGCTTTCTCATAGCCGCCTGTAATGTCCTCTCTCCTTTTTCATCTTCCTCTGCTAACCCCTGACTTTGGACGAGTCCAGTCCAGTCTGCCTGCAGTCTGGGCTACTGAAAGCCACAGTTCTGGAATTTCACGAGATTCTTTCATGTGTTGTTGTTGTTATTCTCTCTCTAATCTTTACTATTCATATTAGAATACCTGACCTTATGTGAGTGACACAGTAGTTGTATGACTCAGTTAATAGTGATTTCAAAAGGAACTTCAACTGTCGTGTAATCTAATTACCCAGGATGTCTGTGATTCTATCAATTATATCTCATTCATTTCACAATAAGTTTGAATAGCATAAGGATATCATTATGTTTCTTAAGTGAAAATACTCAGGCACACAATCATAAACTAGGTTGTGCCATCAGCTTGCCGATTTTTTTTTGAAAAGCAAGCTATGATTATGATTGTGTTGTTATGATTGCATGTAAAAAGTGACCTTTCTTCTCCACATTAATTCTGTTTTGTGGATCAGTATAACAGCTTTAGCAGCAATGTTTTTAAGGAATTCTTGATGGTTTAATTGTTTTTATTTTCTTTTTGAGATGTGAACTATCCTGATCAATTCTAGTCTATGACTTTTGGGGAGATTTATTAATATATGTGTATGTGTGTATGTGTAGTAGGTGATCATCTTTGGCTTTGGTTTTTAATAAGAATTTTTAAAAATTCAGTTGTAGCTAGGGAACTTTTCTTCCAGTTTTTACCCAGTTGTCTTTCATTCCCTTTGGAAATAGTAGACCTGACCCAGTTCTTTTTTGAGAATTCATTTCACAGAACAGTATGTTAAAATATTTTTGTTCTTCTAATCAAGTACAATGTAAGAACTGGCTGTCATCCATAGTTTCTGTTCTTTAACATGAGAATAATTCTATTCCTTGGTTAAGATACTGGCTCCATTATTATACTTACTGGTTTGGATAGCAGGCTATGATTTGAGGAACACAGCTATTTCATACATAAAATAAATGTTTTTTCTCTGCAAGCATTTTTTAATCTTGATTTTGTCTAACAGTGATCTTTGAAGTACACGATGATATGGTAAAAGTATTGGTAAAAGAAGAATCCCATAGATACTAGAAGTGAAATTTATTGTTGAATAAAATTCAGCTTATTATAAAATATAGCATGACTTTCTTGCTACATCAGGATAATTTTTAAAAAATTGATCCAGCTACCTTCCCTTGTTTGATTTAGTATTCATGTAAGTCTTAGTATAATAAATTGACATTTAGTTTGAAAAGTAATTTTAGCTAAGTTGTGGCAGAGAGATAAAATATATATTGGGTTAACTGTTGATAATTATACCGTTAAACTATTTGTAGGAATGAACATTGAGAACCATTTATAATATATAATATTAGGTTTCTATATAATCTTCTGGGTGTTTAAAGTACAGTGTTGTTGTTCTTTTCTTATAGTTGGTTAGAAAAAAACTATTATTTGAAGGGAGTAGAATGGAAATTGGAGAAGGAAATGGAAACCCACTCCAGTGTTCTTGTCTGGAGAACCCCAGGGACGGATGGGGGAGCCTGGTAGGTTGCCATCTATGGGGTCGCACAGAGTTTGACACGACTGAAGCAACTTAGCAGCAGTAGCAGAATGGAAAAGTGAAATGAGGAAAGTTGAGGAGGGTGGGATATATTAGTTTTAGAGGGCCTCCGTAACAAAGTGCCACCAACTGGGGGACTTAAAACAACAGGAATTTATTATCTCACAGTTCAGGGTTAGAAGTCTGAAACTGAAGTGTTGGCAGGGATGTTCTGTCTGACGGCTCCAGTGGGAAGGATCCTTCCTTGCCTCCGGCTCACTTTCGATGGTTGTCTGCAGTCCTTGGCTTGCGGACGCATCACTCCAGGAGCTGTTTCCATAGTCACATGACATTCTCCTTGTGTATCTCTGTCCAAATTTCCCTCATTTTATAAGGACACCAGTCATATTGGATATAGGTTTAGAGCCCACTCTAATCTACTCTGACCTCATCTTAACTTGATTACATCTACAAAGCCCATTTCCAAATAAGGTTACATTCATAGATTTTGAATTGATATAAATTTGAAGGGACACTATTTAAGCCAGAACAAAGAGTTTGAAATTCAAGTTATATTTTGAGATTTGAAACCAACATACTGGATTTATCTACTTTCTATCTAACAAACAGTAAGATGCATGTTATGTAGAAAGCTTATTTTTATTGGCAGTTATATTTACATGTAGGCTTTCCTGCGTCACAGGCCTAAGTGTCTAGTATTTTCCATTCATATAGCAGAAATTGCTTAAAAGGAATATTTGGTTATAAAACATCAATGTGGAGCCAGAAGGCTTTCCACATTACCTCTTAATAGCCCAATATTTATAGAATCAAGTTGGACTTTTCTTGTGTTTTAACTGCTATTAGAATAATACTTTTGCTCTTATTCATTTTATATCCACAGTGCCTGATACTGCTTTATTGAGTGAAGAATGAGTTAATGAAAGGGTAGGGTGTGCATGTGTGTGTCCATTGAAGGTTTGTTGACAGAGGCGTAATATGGAAGTTCTCACGTAGTAAATATATTCTCTGTCTTTTCTGAAAACCCAGCTGGTGGCATCCTTCACAGTGTTCTGCACTTGGCCTTTATTGCTTACAGTCATTTCATCAGTTCAGTCCCATTGTTCAGTCGTGTCTGACTCTTTGTGACCCCCGTGGCCTCCCCGTGCCAGGCCTCCCTGTCGATCAGCAACTCCTGGAGCTTACTCACACTCATATCCATCAAGTTGGTGATGCCATCCAAACATCTCATCCTCTGTTGTCCCCGTCTCCTCCTGCCTTCAATCTTTTCCATCATCAGTGTCTTTTCTAATGAGTCAGGTCTTTGCATCAGGTGCCCAAAGTATTGGAGCTTCAGGTGCCCAAAGTATTGGAGCTTCAGCCAGTATCATTTCATATTAGTGTATAGATGATGATTGCATAATATAGATGCATAATATAGATGATTGCATAATATAGATGATGATTGCATAATATTCTATTGCATGGATTATTATAATAATATAATTTTATAAATTAAAATATTATAATTTAACTAGCCAGCTTTGCAGTTTTCCCTATCAGTCACCATTTTAGAAACTTCTATGAATTTGAGCTACTCTGTCTTTTTAGTTGCTTTCATCTTTGCTCTTCTAAATGATGTAGTAAGGAGCTTTGCATATGTGTCACTTTGCTGCTGCTGAGTCACTTTAGTTGTGTCCGACTCTGTGCGACGCCATGGACGGCAGCCCACCAGTCTCCCTGGTCCCTGGGATTCTCCTGGCAAGAACACTGGAGTGGGTTGCCATTTCCTTCTCCAATGCATGAAAGTGAAAAGTGAAAGTGAAGTCGCTCAGTCGCGTCCGACCCTCAGCGATCCCATGGACTGCAGTCTTCCAGGCTCCTCCATCCATGGGATTTTCCAGGCAAGAGTACTGGAGTGGGGTGCCATTGCCTTCTCCGATGTGTCACTTTACACATAAGTATATTTGTAAGATGAATTCCTAGAAGTGGAATGCCTGGCTAAAAAGATTTTTACATTTTGTAGTTCTCATATAGATTACCAGATTGACTTCCAAAACTCTTGTACCGATTTATATTCCTGCCTCCCCTCCACATACAATGTATGATATATCAGCTGTTCAGATAAGTTTAAGTAAGGTTAGCTTGTCAGCTAAACTTCACTGGCAACTTGGGAAAGGAAAGGCCACTCTGAAGGAAAGTTGTTGCCACTGGACTGTCCCCAGTGTTCAGCCTCTATTCCTTAAGGATTACTGGACATCTGTAATGTAGTTTCCATTCTGCATTCAATGGAAAGCTTAAAGTAAAAGGTTTCAACACCTAGTGTAAGCTACTTGTGTTTTGGTAATAATTTCTGAGAGAATGATTATGGAAGTAGATACCACAGCTGATTGAAGGCAAAAGAAGAAGAGGGCTGCAGAGGTTGAGGTGGTTAGATAGCATCACTGATTCAGTGGACACGAATCTGAGCAACTCTAGGACATAGTGAAGGACAGGTGAGCCTGGTGTCCTGGAGTTCATGAGGCTGCTAAGAGTTGGTCAAGACTTACAACTGAGCAGCAGTAACAACCACAACTGAAGATATGTTCAGCCTAGCTGAAATTCCCTTAATACAGATTTTTAAAATGAAGGCATAGATGCTTTGCTTAGATTTTTATAGTAAAAATTAGCAGAACTCTTTTCTCAGATGATGTCTTAAGAGGAGCTCCACTATACTGGGGTGACAATGAAGTGTGGCTGCGGAGGAGAGGGGCTGGCAGAGGTAAAGCAAATGAGCTCCAGGTCCCCATCCCTGTTTCCTCCAGAACTATTACACACAGGGAGCCCAGCTTCTTTCCTTACAGCAGTGACGGAGATGAGTGAATACTAGTGTATATTCAGCCTCTGGTAATTTATGTCAGACCTTTGAAGAATCTAGAAGCTTCTCCATAGACTCCTGATGTTTGAAACTGATGTTTAATTTTATTTTTGTGTGTGTGTAGTAAGTGTACTATAAAATGAGGCACACCTATTTGGAGATGTCACTGTTTTCCTTACAGTATACCTATAGGTTTTGGTGCAATGATTTTTCATCTGGAGATTTTTAATAAATGTAACATGTTTAATTGGTTTTCTTATAAAATTAAAATGCTTACACATTTTATATTTGCATATTATATCTAAAGTAGAATTTAAGGATCTTTGGGAACTGCCTCCCAGTGAAGATCAGTACTTATAGTTTTGAATTCATTTCCCCAGACTTTTTTCAATGTGTTAAATTACATGTAAATTTTATTCCTTTTTTGAAAAAAATGGAATCATATTATATATACTGTTTTGTGATTTGTTTTGTTTACTGGGTAAGAAGTCCTTTCAGGTTATATAGAGATATCTTCCATTCTTTTAATGGACTTATACTCTTTCATTGTATGAAAATTATCCATTCCCGTGTTGGTGAATTAACTATCCTTTATGCACATTTTTGCCCATTTGGACAAATGTTTCTGTAGGATAAACTCTTAAATAGAATTTCTAAATCAAAGGTATGGCTGTTTTACATTTTCATGGATATTTTGGGTCTCTAAAAATATGAATATCCTGATTTTTATAGGAAGTATACTTAGGAAATACACTTTCAGAAGTTTTAATGTGCACCAGTGTTTCTAACATAAGATTTCTGGAAATAGATAAATCTTTAAAATGACAGCTTTGAAACTTTTTGTCTTTACAGTGATGGAGTGGGGGGAAGATATTAAAACAATTTCAGAAGATGAAGCAGTCATGTTGGTGAACCATCAGGCAACAGGGGATGTGTGCACTCTGATGATGTGCCTCCAGGACAAAGGACTGGTAAGCCATCCCGAAGGCAGAGACAGACTGTGGGGAAGAGGGGTTGACGAAGGGTCAGCTGAGTATCTTACTACTGCTGGGAATGTAAAATCTTGAAGAAAAAAATATACTGTATATATAATTCTAATCACTCTAAGAGGAATTCATAGACTTAAAGAAAATCAACTGGGATAATGTGGATTATACCTCCATGAAGCTTTTTTTTTTAAAAAAAGGACTGAAATGAAAGCAAAGTTAATATGGTTCAACTTGGGGCTGCCTTAAGGTGAATGGTAGATTGCCAGTTTGAGAAACACAACCACAAAAAACAGTTTGCTTAAGACAGAAGAATAAAATTGGATGGGGAATTAGGTGATCTTGGGGATTTTTAGCCAGAAGAAAGTAAGGTAGATATTGTTTTGAGTTTTACTTAGAAAGCAAATTGAAAGGAAAGATACTGTGTCCATTTTATTCAGTGTTCTAGGGCTGTGTTTGAACTGTTGATTTCACATTGCTTATATTGATAACTAAAATATATCTATAAAATGGGAATATGTTAAAGTCAATCCTTAACATTAAAAGAATTAACATCTTAAGAGAAGGTAAAAAAGTTATGTTCATAGAAAGGTAAATAAATAGAAAGTATATAGAATTGATGGAGTTAATCTTTGGCCTAATAATGAAGAAGCCAATAGGTATTTTATCAGTGTTTCATGTTCATGGTCACTAACTATAAACATAGAAGAACGTCATCCTGTAAAGATGTCCTCTTAAAGGAACTGATAAACTAGTGATAGGTGAAGAGAGGGAATAGCAAACAGTACTTCATTATGAAGTGAGAAGTATGTGGTGGAAGGTGAGCTCACCATGTACTTGGTGGACATAGAAAACTCTGTGGAGAGAAGACATAAACTTGACCTGAAAGGGTTGAGTAGAACTTAAGCAGAGTAGTGAAGCAAGGGCCTCTTCTGCAGTGAAATAATCATGGCCAAAACCCAAGGCAAGAATACATCTGGTATGTTTAGGTCCTCAGAGTTTGATTCAGCAGGTCAAGGGTCAGAAAATGAGGTGAGAGTAAATGGAAAAAGTTTGCTTATTATGAAATCTGTTTTTGTTGTTTATCTGAGAAGCGAAGGCATTATTTTGCTAGAATGTAGAATAAATTCAATAATTTCTTATATTCAGAATTGTTAAAATAGTATCACTGTATAGATATATTTGCATTTATAATAATATGTCACCTGTCCTCTAAATTATTGATGTTAAAATTTTATAAAAACTAGTTTATTTTTGGACTTCTCTGGTGGTCCAGTGGTTAAGACTCTGCTTCCATTGCAAGGGACATAGGTTCCATCCCTGGTTGGGGAACTAAGATCCCACATGCCGTGAGGTGTGCCAGCACCCCCGCCACCCCCACCAAAAAAAACCTATTTGGCTTTATATCAAGGAGAACGTTTTTATTCTTGCTGATAAGATACTTAAATTTATAGTGATTTTTCTGAGGCCCTATGATGTCTTCCATTGGTTTTTGCGTCTCAAAAAGTGCTTAAAATGATAAGTATAAACATCCTAACTTTGTTACTCTTAACTTCAGTTTGGCAGAAATGATGACTGTGTTAGTCAGAATATAGGTAATCTGAGATTCACCAATATTGTGGACAAAAAAATTTTGATTTATTTGTTTGCTTTTTTAAAAATATTTCAGTTAGTTGGTCTTCTGCTCATTTTTCTGTCCAGGGTTATTCCCATTTTCAGATTAGTTATACTAAATATTTTTTACCATCTGATATTACTAAATAATGTGAAATTTCAAAGAATTTTTATCTTGTTTCATAAAGGAGTAGTTGAGAAATAAAAAATAGAACATTATGATCTCTACCTCCTGCCTAGTAAGTGTGGAGCAATATTAATTTATACACACAAGTAGAAATGTTTACTTGATTAATTGCACACTTCATGGGCACTTTCAAAGAAAGAAAGCTAATGTCAGTTTACAACTGGCCCACTAGGGCTTCCCTGGTGGCTCAGATGGTAAAGAATCTGCCTGCAATGCAGGAGACCTGGGTTCGATCCCTGGGTCAGGAAGATCTCCTGAAGAAGGAAATGGCAACTCACTTCAGTATTCTTGCCTGGAAAATCCCATGGACAGAGGAACCCATTGGGTTGCAAAGAGTCAAACATGACTGAGCAGGTAACACTTAAAAATATTAGTTTAATGGTGATATAAGTGTAACATAGCTTTTTGAATTCAGGAATTCCTTTGGTCCTCGTCATTATTCCTTTGTGGAGCAAAGGCACTGCTTGCATTTTGGTAGGACAGCACTGTTGTTCTCAGTTGTCCTGCTGGAATTGTTTCCCTTACCTGGCTGCAACCTACTGCATGCTAGTAGAACTCCCTAGCTACTGTGACAGCCAAAATTGTCCTTGCAGATTTCTAAACTGGAGAACCATTGACTTTACTAACATTTCAGAATGATATAAAGAATGGAGCCCTTTATGTAAGCCTCTCCAGATGTTTGAATATGTAGAAAACCCATGCTTATGGGTAAAGGATAATTAATATAAAGGATAAAGCACAAGCTGGAATCAAGATTGCTGGGAGAAATATCAATAACCTCAGATATGCAGATGACACCACACTTACGGCAGAAAGTAAAGAAGAACTAAAGAGCCTCTTGATGAAAGTGAAAGTGGAGAGTGAAAAAGTTGGCTTTTCACTCAACATTAAGAAAACTAAATCATGGCATCTGGTCCCATCACTTCATGGCGAATAGATGGGGAAATGGTGGAAACAGTGGCAGAATAGATGGGTAAATGGTGGAAACAGTGACAGACTTTATTTTGGGGGGCTCCAAAATCCCTGCAGATGGTGACTGCAGCCGTGAAATAAAAAGACGCTTACTCTTTGGGGGAAAAGTTATGACCAACCTAGACAGCATATTAAAAAGCAGAGACATTACTTTGCCAACAAAGGTCCATCTAGTCAAGACTATGGTTTTTCCAGTAGTCATGTATGGATGTGAGAGTTGGACTATAAAGAAAGCTGAGTGCCGAAGAATTGATGCTTTTTAATTGTGGTGTTGGAGAAGACTCTTGAAAGTCCCTTGGACTGCAAGGAGATCCAACCAGTCCATCCTAAAGGAGATCATTCCTGGGTGTTCATTGGAAGGACTGATGTTGAAGCTGAAACTCCAATACTTTGGCCACCTGATGCAAAGAGCTGACTC
>SJYV01018258.1:4106-16277 GCA_006410875.1 Neotragus pygmaeus | reverse complement strand
TTACAATATTGGTTTCATTTCTGCCATGTATCAACATGACTTAGCCATAGGTGTGCGTGTCCCCTCCCTCTTTGAATGTCAGATTTTAAAAATTGTGATTTGGGAGGCAGGAGGTAAACTTCTGAATGAGGATCAGCTTTAACCATTGGGTCTTTTCAAGTGGAAAATTATTCCATTTGAACACTGAATTTTCAAAGTTCTGTTACATTAGCTTATACCTCTTCCCCTTTCCAAAATATTTATTTTTTCCAAAGCTTTTGAAGAAGTGTTATATAATATTTATACAGTATGTAATGTAATACGTGTATATTGCTTTCTTTCTTGCACTGAAGCCTGATGACCCTAGTACACATTACACATTATTGGCAATTGTCTTCGAGACATGAGAAGGAGTATGTTCAGGAGGCTTCTAAAGTAACTGCTTTCAAGGTGCTTGTGTGATTGTGACTATTGGTGTGATGTCCTGTTATCACTCCTGATTCCCCATTTACTCCCTTATTGCATTGTTGAGACTGAATTAATATTTATGAAAGCCTTCTATAAATTTTGTTGTATTTGAATATAAAATACTATCATCATTTTTACTAGTTGCTCAAAATTACTCCATACAAAGACAGTACCATTGACTAAATTTTGCCCTGAAAAAGCTTAATTTAGATCATTCTGTAATTTTCTGGAGCCTAAAGATCAGTGTAATTTTTATTTGAGAAACTTATCTGCTTTAGCTTTAAAGGAAACAAGAATTGTTTTTATCCTGCAAGAACGTCTTTGGATAATAGCAGTCAGACAGTTCTGTGGCGCAGTTGCTTCCTGGGACGTAAATCGATTGAGAAGGGCAGCAGTTCTCAAAGGATGGTTTGGGGAATGCTTTCAGGGGGTCCGTGAGGCCAGAACCATTTGTAGCTTCATGTAGGATGGTCCTCCTTCCCTCCTGCTTCCCCCACAAGTGTACAGTGCTCAGCCCCTCAGTCGTGTCCGACTCCTTGTGGCCCCGTGGACCATATCTCTCCAGGCTCCTCTGCCCCTGGGATTTTCCAGGCGAGAAGACTGGAGCTGGGTGCCGTTTCCTCCTCCAGGGCAGGTGGGGTCAGCTCAAGGCTGCAGAACGTGTGATGAGGGCTTCACCTGGTGGCCAATGAAAAATGTCTGGCCATTTGTTTCAGAAATCATTCCATTGTGATTTCTAATACAGACTGTACCCAGATATGGCTCACATAAGGAAAAGCTCTTTAGGGTCCTCAACTGTTAGGAGTGTGAAGGGGTCCTGAGAGCAAAAAGTGTTGAGAACCACTGGTGTAGGGTTATTAACCCTGGTCACCTGAGACTCTAAGGAACTAGTAACCTCTTTTTTCAGACTCTCGTATCTCATAGTGGGGGCTTTAATGTAACGTTATCTATTATCTCCCTTATAAATGTAGTTCAAAATGCCGCATCCATGTGGTTATAATTACAGTTACCCTTGAACAATGCGAGGCTTAGAGGTGCTGCCCATCTGAGCAGTCAAATCCTGGTATAACATATAGTTGGTCCTCCATGTACCAGTCAGTCCACAGCTGCAGATTCAGCCAACCTCCATGATGTAGTACTGTAGTACCGTAATACTTAACTATTGAAAAAAATCCACGTGTGAGTGGACTTGCACGGTTAAAACCTTGTGGTTCAAGGGTCACCTGTACTTGTGGTCAGGAGCTCCCCACTCATCCTTGGGGAAGCCATTAAACAGTTTCAGGAAAAGATAAAAGTACTTTAGCAGAAGCCCAGAAAGCTAGCCAACTCCAGCAACACAACAGGAGGGGAGACATTATTTTTTAGAAGGGATCTTAATGAAAGCACTTGATTTGAGGGGAATGGGGAAAGTGAAATGTTCTTGGCCTTCATGGGGTCTGTTTTGTTTATTAGGGTTCTATAGGTTAAAGGCAGTACCTGAAGTATGTCTTGAAACAGACCATTTTCTGGAGACTGTCTTGAGAACCGTTGTGGTTTCTTTGTAGTAGAGTTCCATTCTCTACATCCGTTCTGTCCCAAAATGTGATCAAAGTTAGTGAAATCAGAGGGGCCAAGCAGTCAGCAAGGGAACACGTCCCATGGTGGAATCTTCTTTTCTCCTGTTAGCGTGTTTCAACCAAGGCTAAAAGGCAGTGGGGAGGGGCTTTTTCCCAGCACACGCTCAGGAGGTCCTGCTCTGTTTGGAGCAGTTCAGGGTTCATACCTGATGTGAAACGGATGAGTGCCCCTGGTTCTGTTAGGACTCAGCTGTCGTCAGTGCAGGAGCCAGGCTAAAAGACGGGTTTGTGCTGTTCAGCAAGAAAACTCACATTTGATTTTCGACTGAAGGGGAAATCTGTGTCCAAAGCCCCAGTGTACTTTGAATGCAGATAAATATGTTTGATTTCAATACAGGTTTAAATTTGAAGAACTTTTTTTTTTTTTAAAGAGGGAAGTAAATATAGATTGGGACTTCCCAGGTGGCTCAGTGGTAAAGAATCCACCTGCCAATGCAGGAGACACGGGTTTGATCAGGAAGATCCCCTGGAGGAGGAAATGGCAACCCCTTCAGTATTCTTGCTGGAAAATCCCACGGACAGAGGAGCCCGGCGGGTCACAGAGTCAGACATGACTGAGCACACACACACGCAGATATAGAGCTCGCTTTTATCATCTCTGCCTGTCATCTGAGGGTGGGGGAGATGGTGAGGACATGATGGTGAAGGATGTCATGCTCTGTTTTGAATGGTGGGACACAGAAGGCAGTTTAAACATTGTAAGTGGAAAACTGTTGTGCAGGTATTACTAATGATTTTACCCGCTGTTGTTTTCTTTTGTTTTAGGTGAGAAACCTTTTGAATGTAACATTTGTGGGAAACACTTCTCTCAGGTGGGAATACTTTTATTTATTGTTAATAATCAGAAACCTGAAACCCAGTGTTTATTTTTATTACAGATGAGACATAATTTTGGGACTTGTGAGAGAAGACTCTGATGATATCTGTAACTTAAAAGATTTCAGACTAAATCAGGAGAAAATAATTTTCAAGAAAAAAATTTCTAGCTCATTGTGACGAGTACCATTTTTTTATAAGCATAGCTGTGAACTCTCACAATACCTTTTCCCTCATTAACGATGGGTCTAATTCTACTGTATTTCTTCTCTTCCTGTGCATGATATAAACCATATTGAGCACCATGTGAGGGCTGAGGGATTCCTAGGAGGCTCACTGGTAAAGAATCCGCCTGCAGTATGGGAGACATGGGTTTGATCCTTGGGTGGGTAAGATCCCCTGGAGAAGGAAACGGCAACCCACTCCAGTATTCTTGCCTGGAGAATCCCATGAACAGAGGAGCCTGGCGAGATACAGTCTGTGGGGCCACAAAGAGTCTGAACAACTGAACACACACGTGGGGACTGCAGTTTATGCCAGGCTGGACCCAAGACAGATGCCTTCTTACTCTGATTGGGGTTGTAGATGTTAGGATGTTGGAGAAAAGACCACACACTTTGCGTTCCCTGCCTTTGCACATGTCCTCTCATTTGGCCAGTGTGTTTGTCCTCCGTAGGCTCTGTACTGATCTGGGCACCAGACAGAGAGAGCGAAGGTTTCAGAGGAAATTCTGAATGCAGTAGAATGGCTATGGGAACCTGCTTATCCTTCTGCAACAGAAGGTAGCTGTTCCCAGAAGCTGCTCGCCAGGCCCAGTGCCCAGAGGAGACAGTTCACAACCGTTTCTACACTCGCGTGGCAGTCGTGGAGTAAGAGCATATGTACAGCTGCTCCTTGACTGGGGAAGGACGCTGGGGCTGGGCCTCGGTGGAGGAGCTGGGCCCCCTCGCCCCATGGAGCACAGGAACTGCAGGTTGGCCCCAGCACTGACACGCCCCCTTCTGTGGCCTCCCACACGCCCAGGCCTGCCGTCTGGCTGCCTTTCACTCCTCCTGCTGGCTGGGAGCCGTAATTCACCCTCCCCCAGCGTGGTCCTGGGCAGTATCAGTCCAGGCAGGGGCTGTGCACCCCACCAGGTGTTCCGTAAGCCTCTGCTGAGCTGAGTGGAGGGATTGCCGGTCTACCTGCCATGCACGCTAGCTGAGGCCTGTGCTGCTTCCTGCCAGCCTCCCCTGGAGGTCAGACCTCGGCCTCTAGAGCCAGACAGTGTGGATTTGGCCCCAGCCTCTGGTTTTCTGCTCTGACTTTGGACAAGCTCTGTGTTTGGCACTTTGGCTTCCTTATCTGTGACGCAAGTGTGTGGGACCACTGACGCCCGTGGTGTGTGAGGAGTAAATGAGTTTATAAGGCAGTCAGCTTCCCAGGTGACTCAGTGGTCCAGAATCTGCCTGCAAATGCAGGCAGAGGAGAGTCTGATCCCTGGGTCGGAAAGATCCCCTGGAAAAGGACGGGGCAACCCACTTTTCTTGCCTGGGAAAACCCATGGACAGAGAAGCCTGGAGGGCTACAGTCCATGGGGTCACAAAGAGACACAGCTAAGCAACTAAAGATGTTCAGCATCACGCCTGGCCCGTGGTGAGTCCTCAGGACACATCAGTAGCCCCTCTCCTGTGGCCATTGCCGCTCATTTCTCTGTCCTCTCTTCTCTTATAGACCAGTCTTCCAAAGGCACACTCCCCCGCTACTCCACCCCCCACCACTTTAATCTTTCCAGCTTTGGTGTAATGGGAAACCTAAAAAAGTGGCTTAACGACCATTAATAATTAGCAATCACATCTTCTCTGGGTCTCATTTTTCTAACTCTTAGAATAGAGATGATACCACCTCATGGGAATATTAGGAGGATTAAATGAAAAAAAAATGGACGTGAAAGTCCTTTATACATTTACACTGTGGGAACGGTTTAGGTTCTACCCTTTTCTTGCCCGGAATCCCATGGGTTTTCACTGTTAGTCAAATAAAGTGAAACCAGACACTGAGGCATTGGGTCTGCCTTCAGCCTTCTCTCTTGGAGTTGATGCCGGGCTCACCCTCAGAGATTCTGGCGCTGCTGCTTGGGGCTGGGGCTTCAGTGTCGGTGCGTTTGAGTACAGTGGTTTTGATAGCACCCCGTCCTCTGCTTCAGACCTTTCCTACACTTTCATCTCGAGTCCCACCAAGGGCAGCCGTGTCTGATAGACGCTGCAGAAATCCTCCTCTTCTATATCGGTGTCTATGTTTTCATCAGACTTTTATAAACATCGAGTTTTTTTTTTAATGAACATAACCATATATTTATGGTTTTTAGATGTATATTGCTGTTGTACTTCCTAATGTAATGATGACGTTTTTGTGAATGAGGACTCTTTGAACACATATTTATTACAAACCTACAGTGTCTGAGGACCTCTGCCTGTGCTGGAGCCCAAAGATGAATGAGGCTTCAAGGAGCTTTATGTTTAGAGGAAGAAACAGGTGCATAAAGTGGTAAAGCACAGTGAAACGGTGGAATTCCCATGGCGCTTGTTCGGGGAACAGTTTGGGCGAAGAGGGGAGTGGTCATTCCTGCCTGAAAGTTGTGATGTTTGGGTGGGTGAGGTCATGGGGTGTGTCCTGGGACTGGGGCGGGGCCCTGAGGACGGCAGGCCCTGATGGGCCTGAGGCTCTGGCGTTCCAGGTGGAGGGAGCAGTGTCAGTGTTTGCACTTTAGTAACCGGCCCTTCATTTCTCATATGAACTGGAATACATGTGGTTACAGTGGACTGGAAATACCCTCCCTTCTGGAAGATTCAGAAAGTGGACCTACCAATAAGAATTAACTTTATTCATTGTAGTATTTAATAGGGTCGATTAGTCTTTAAAAAAAAATAAAATTAGCCACAACCTCAATAATGAGTCAGCACACAGTTTACTTCAGCTTCGGAAAAGCTGTGCTGAGCTTAGACTGTGACAGCCGGCTCTGCGCATATTTACGCGATTTCGGACACGGCCCTTGCCCGGATGCCAGCACGTGAGAGTTGTGCAGCAGTTGACGGTGTGCGCGAGGCCCCATTTGGAGCCACGTGTCTCCCATGTGCAGGAGAACCTGGGCTGTTCAGTGCAAACAGGCAAAATCTAAGACCGTGACGGGTTGGGAATTGTCACAAGAAAAACAGGCAAAGGGAAACCCGGTGTATTCAGCTGTCTTGGGGGAAGGGAGGGGAGTCGCCTCGCCTCTCCAGTGAAGCAGAATAGAGACCCTGAACAGCTGCTGCAGAAGGTCAGGTTCTGAGAGGTTCAGTACCCTCCCCACGTCTCCTTTGTCCAGGGTGTGACTGACAGGGCGCTGCATCCCTAGGAGGCTGCGGAGACATGTTCCAGGGTGCTGATGCTGCCCCATGCCAGAGGTGGCAAAGCTGCATCCCACCTGTGGTGAATATGCCAGAAGTAATACTTCAGTGAATCTACATTATTAAATCTTCCGACTCTGCGGTGGTGTTTCCCGTACTTTTGATGTTAAATGTCCTTTTATCAGTGGAGTAATCATTGTTCCTTAGGTGACAGACTTCTGTTAATCTCCAAATTTTTTTTTTTCCTGTTTTATAGTCTTAAAACTTCTCAAGGTGACGTTTAAGATCTGAGTTCTCTTTGGTCTCTAAAGTCTCACAGTCCCCTATTTTGTACAGAAACAGTCACCCACCACTAGAAGGGTACTCTGCCCAAGAACATGTGCTTGATTTGATCACGGTTAAATACTGAGGTTCAGGTACCTGTTGGAAGGAGTTTATTTTTTAAATTATTCAACAAACCAGGTGTTAACTTATTTTCTGCAGCAGAGTTTTTGAGTTCTGACAACTCCATCCTAAACTAAGGTGGTGTCCACTTAGAAAGGGTAGAATTTCCTTTTTTGCTAATATTTTTCAGCCCAGCAGCACGAGCTTTTTGAGTTCACAGAGTCGAACTGGGAAGTGTTGGTGCCAGCTGGAGGGGCACGGCTGCTCCCCCCCAGGGCCTCTGTTTACCTCCTAGAGCTGGTGAATGACACTTTAGGAGGTCATTGTGAGGCCTCTCTGAAAGTCAGTTTGTAACTGGTGAGCAAGTGTTCCACTCATAGTAAACTCTTAACAAAGGAGACCTNGAGGAGGGCATGGCAACCCACTCCAGTATTTTTGCCTGGAGAATCCCATGGATAGAGGAGCCTGGCAGGCAGTCCATTGGGTTGCACAGAGTCGGGCATGACTGAAGTGACTTAGCACACGTGCATTAGGATATCTTAGAGGCCATTCTAGTCTCACTGGTATTTTCTGGATTCACAATTTGCATTTGGTTCCAGTTAGCTCCTTGAGTATTTACATGTACATATTTACTGAGTATAAAGGCCTTTAGATCAGTGACATGATACAACTATTTAAAGTCAGTCAAAATACAAACATCATAAAACTCACCACACTGATCATAGTTTGGTTTAATTACTTTTTTGTTGTTTTTATTGAAGTGTGGTTGATTTATAATGTGTCAATTACTTTGGTCATATGTATATATACATTCTGTTTTTAATATGTTCTTTGCCATAAGGTTTATCATAGGATATTGAATATAGATAGGTCTTGGTTATACAGTAGGTCTTGTCATTTATCCATTCTATATGTCAAAGCTTAGATCTACTAACCCCAGCCTCTCACTCCATCCCTCCCTCAGCCCCCTCCCCCTTGACAACCACCAGCCTGTTCTCCATATCCATGATTCTGCTTCCATTTCATAGAAGGGTGCATTTATGTCATATTTTAGATCGCACATGTAAGTGATATCATATGATATATGTCTTTCTGACTGACTTCACTTAGTATGATAATTTTTGGTTGACATTATTTTATTTTTTTTAATGTCTGAGTAGCATATTCCATTAAATATTTGTACCACGTCTTTGTTAGCCATTCATCTGTCAATACACATTTAGGTTCCTTCCTTGTCTTGGCTATTATGAATAGAGCTGCTATGAACATAGGGGTGCATATATCTTTTTAATTTATAGTTTTGTCCAGATATGTGCCCAGGAGCAGGATTGCTGAATCATATGATAATTCTATTTTTAGTTTTCCGAGGAACCTCCATACTATTTTCTATAGTGACTAACTTTCCAACTAACTTTCCCACCAACAGTTAATTATTTTTTTAATGCTCTTTTTTTCCCTAGCAATACACTAAGCTCTATGAGGTCACAGCACTTTTGTTTTGTTTTCATTTAGTTTGGTTTCCTTCTTATCTCACAGTAGCCAGCACAGTGCCTAGTACACAGTAAGAACTCACAGAATTCTTGCTGTTACTGAATGTTGGTGATGCTGATATTCAAGCCACATCAAACAATGATAAACATGTATTGAGATTACTATGCATAATTCATTTGATACTATTGCATAATAAATAGATTATTAAAGAAAATCTTCAATGCATGATTCACAGGGGAAAAAATTAAGGAAATTTAGAAGATCCCTTTTTCTCCTCAAATGATATGCCCATCTTCTAAAGCCTAGAATGTGAGTTATAATGGGCCAAATGTGAAAGCTGGACATAGACAAAGGCTGAAATTAAAGCCAGACTGGAGGTTAAGTAAAAGATTTCCATGTAAGACCAGTCCTCTGAAAGATAACATCTTCACTGATCACTGAGAGGTTCCTCGTGCTAAACAAAAACCCCCAAGAAACAATGAAACAAAACCCACACCCGTGAAGGTGGAAAGTGACAATATATACCTTAGTGCATAGAGCAGAATATGGAATTTGCAATCTCTATTCTGCACTCATTCAGATTGGAAGTCAGAATTCATATTTGCCTGGTGTGACACTTAAAAAAAAAAACAAACTTGTACGCATTATTTAAAGTGGCTCTAGACTGATAGTCCTCCTAGGCATCTGCCAGAAGCAAATGTTCACTCTTTGAAGAGAGAATAAATTTCAAACCCACACTTCAAAGAGTTCTCCCAGACTGCGGGTTCACAATTACATTATCTCACCATTAAAAAAAAAAACACTCATTCACAAGAAACAAATTATTACAAGTGATAGTCATGGAAACAGTAAAGCAGAGAGTCCAATTTGCAAGAACCATGATACTGGAGATCAAAACTGTGTGATATAATGTATGCTCTGCTGCTGCGGCTACTGCTGCTGCTAAGTCACTTCAGTCGTGTCCGACTCTGTGCGACCCCATAGATGGCACCCCACCAGGCTCCCCTGTCCCTGGGATTCTCCAGGCAAGAACACTGGAGTGGGTTGCCATTTCCTTCTCCAATGCATGAAAGTGAAAAGTGAAAGCGAAATCTCTCAGTCGTGTCCGATTCTTAGTGACCCCATGGACTGCAGTCCACCAGGCTCCTCCGTCCATGGTATTTTTCAGGCAAGAGTACTGTAGTGGGTTGCCATTGCCTACTCCAAATGTATGCTCACTATGTTTAAATGAATGAAGACATTTAAAATGTAATTTAAAAACAAGAGATTAAAAGATTTAGGTAGTCATATTTAAAAATTAATTAGATAAACTTTCTAAAAATAGTTTAAATTATAAAAACCCTTTGGAATAACTAAACAGCGGATTTGACACAGCTAAATAATCAACTGAAAGACCTGTATGAAGAAAGTATAAAAAATATAGTCCAGACAGGAAAAAGACAGAAAAGGTATCAAAGAATCAAGAGACATGATGGACAGAGAAAGAAAATTCAGTGTACATCTAATCAAATGAAGGAACAGCTAGAAAGAATGAGTGAGTGGCAACTGTCTTTAAAAGTAGCTGAAAAAATATCCAGAATTAATGAAAGATACCAAACCAACACATAGATTCAGGAAGCCCGAGTCTTAAATAAAAGTGACTAAAGACAGAAACAGTGTGTATGTGGTCTCGTTAAAATGCAGAATACCACAGGCAAAGGAATTTTTAAAGCAGACAAAAAGAAAAGGAAGAAAGGCATTTCTGAGTAGCACATAAAGAGTAACAACTCTGGAATCAAGATGTCTGTGTTCACATGCTGCCTCAGACCCTCAGTAACTGGGTAGCATTAGGCAAAAGGGTGAACTCTCTGTGCTTTAAAATAACAAAACAAAATAGGATAACAATTAGAGTACATCACACTCACAGAGTTGTTATGAGGATTAAATAAATTAGTACTTGTTAAGTACTTAGAATCTAGCATGTGGCAAACACTAGATGACTATTTTATGAATAAAATGTAAAAATACAAAGGAATAACAGATACTGACTTCTCAACAGCAGCAGTGGAATAAAACAGAATAATTATTCAAAGTTATAAAAGGAAATAACGATTCATCTGGAATCCTGCAAAAAAAAGGTGTTTCTAGAAATGTGCCATGCAAAGATATTTTTAATCAAATGAAAAATAAACAAACAAACTCTGATAGTCCAATGACTCTTTGCTAAAAGTCCTTCTAAAAAAATGTACTTAAGGGAAAATAAGTGATCCCAGAAGAAAGGTCTGAGATTCAGAAAGGAAAGATGAACAACAACAACAAAAATGGTACACAAGAGTGTATATTTGAACAAATGTTGACTACTTAAGAATATAAAAGTAACTTCTTAAGTAGCATGGAATAAAACACTGGATAACAACAGCATATAATTACCAATGAGGTGATAGAGGTTGGTCAAAGCATTTTTTAAGATCCATTTTACTCTTTCAGAAGAGGGTAAAACATTACCTAACATTATAATATGCAAAGATAAACATTAATCTACAACTTTAATGTGCATCCTAGAGATGGGAAGGGCAACCCACTCCAGTATTCTTGCCTGGCAAATACCGTGGACAGAGGATCCTGGAGGGCGGGCTACAGTCCATGGGGTCACAAAGAGTTGGACATGACTGAGTGACTAACACTTTTAATATGGAAGATGAAATTTCTAGGGGAACCTAGAAAACACTCAAAGAATAGATTTAGAGTACATCCTAGGAAGAAACAAGACAGTGACTGTTTGGAGTAAAATCAAGCCTCTGTAAGACCTGAAGTAAGACCACCCCTCTTTAGGCCATCACTGCATCACTTTCAAGTAAGACTACACTTGATTTGACTCCAGGTCTCCATCAGGAGGAGTCACTGGCGAGAACTGACCTGCTGGTGCCTTTCAACACTAGCACTTTCTAGAGCAACCACAGCCTCTCTGCCTTGGGATCGTCAGTTCCAGATCTTCCAGTTTCTTCATTCAGTTCATTTGGTCAGTCGTGTCCGACCCATTGCAACCCCATGGACTGCAACACACCAGGCCTCCCTGTCCATCACCAACTCCCAGAGTTTACTCAAACTCATGTCAAATTGAGTCAGAGATGCCATCCAACCATCTCATCCTCTGTCATCCCCTTCTCCCACCTTCAATCTTTCCCAGCATCAGGGTCTTTTCAAATGAGTCAGTTCTTTGCATTAGGTGGCCAAAGTATTGGAGTTTCTGTTTCACCATCAGTCCTTCCAATGAATATTCAGGATTGATTTCCTTTAGGATTGACCAGTTGGATCTCCTTGCAGTCCAAGGGATTCTCAAGAGTCTTCTCCAACACCACAGTTCAAAACTATCAATTCTTTGATGCTCAGCTTTCTTTATAGTCCAACTCTCACATCTGTACATGACCACTGGAAAAACCATAGCTTTGACTAGATGGACCTTTGTTGGCAAAGTAATGTCTCTGCTTTTTAATATGCTGTCTAGGTTGGTCATAGTTTTATTCCAAGGAGCAAGCATCTTTTAATTTCATGACTACAGTCACCATCTGCAGTGATTTTGGAGCCCCCCAAAATGAAGTCTCTCACTGTTTCCACTGTTTCCCCATCTATTTGTCATGAAGTGATGGGACCGGATGCCATGATCTTAGTTGAGTTTTAAGCCAACTTTTTCACTCTCCTCTTTCATTTTCATCAAGAGGCTCTTTAGTTCTTCTGTACTTTCTTCCATAAGTTATCTGCATGTCTGAGGTTATTGATATTTCTCCCAGCATTCTTGATTCCAGCTTGTGCTTCTTCCAGTTCAGCATTTCTCATGATGTACTCTGCATAGAAGTTCAATAAACAGGGTGACAATATACAGCCTTGATGTACTCCTTTTCCGATTTGGAACCAGTCTGTTGTTCGTGTCCAGTTCTAACTGTTGCTTCTTGACCTGCATACAGATTTCTCAAGAGGCAGGTCAGGTGGTCTGGTATTCCCATCTCTTTAAGAATGTTCCACATTTTGTTGTGATCCACACAGTCAAAGGCTTTGGCATAGTCAATAAAGCA
>SJYV01018254.1:0-11423 GCA_006410875.1 Neotragus pygmaeus | reverse complement strand
AAGAAGAAAATTAAAATCATCCCAAATCCCATCACTAAGAGACCGGATGATTTTTGTGCTGTCTCTCTCACTCTGCCCTCCCCCTCTGTTTCTGGTTCTCCATGCATACATGCGCACGCATGCACACGCACATGCGTGCACACACACACACATACACGCACTCAGGGATTGTGCTGATGATGGGGTTTTGTAGAAGGTTGTCAATTAACAGTGAATGTGTCAAGAGCTTCTCTTATCTCGCTAAATATTTTTCACCACATTCCTTCTCCTTATCCACTCTCTGAGTATGTGGAGCCTTACCTCCAATGGAAGGCCCCACCCATCCCACTATCTTCATCGCACCCCTCTGGCCTTGCAAGCACCCCTCCCTTCTCAGGGATTCCCTGGTGGCTCTGCAATGCTGGAGGCTGGAGTTCAATCCCTGGGTCCGGAAGATCCCTTGGAGAAAGAAATGNTTACCTCCAATGGAAGGCCCCACCCATCCCACTATCTTCATCGCACCCCTCTGGCCTTGCAAGCACCCCTCCCTTCTCAGGGATTCCCTGGTGGCTCTGCAATGCTGGAGGCTGGAGTTCAATCCCTGGGTCCGGAAGATCCCTTGGAGAAAGAAATGGCACCCCACTCCAGTGTCCTTGCCTAGAAAATCCCATGGACAGAGGAGCCTGGCAGGCTACAGTCCATAGGATGGCAAAGAATCAGACACCTACCTCTACCCTTAGAGAGGGGAGACAGTGAAAGAAAGTGAAAATGCAGTGAAAGTGCAGTTGCTCAGTGGTGTCTGACTCTTTGCGATCCTATGGACCTGAACAACTGCACTTTCATTGCATTTTCACTTTCTTTCACTGTCTCCCCTCTCTAAGGATAGGGTCTAAAAGACCTCTAAGTGTTAGAGGCCTTTTTTCTCTAAGACTGCAAACTCATTCAGATCACACCTCCTGAGAACAAACCCCTGGGCCTCGCATCCCATTGTAGCTATGAGGAGGGGGCTGTCCCGGTATGCCTGCTTCTTCCCCCTGCCCCCGCCCCGGGCTTCTGGACCTACCCATGCTGAGCCTCCCCCTCTGGGGGGCCCTTCTGCTCCTGGAGTCAGTGTTGGCTTGCATCAGCAGAATCCTGACATGGGATCTACTTTCTCTTGCTCTCTGCTCGCACTCCCAAGTGCTTCCGAAATCCTTCCCACGGGCCCAGCTGGTCTGTTCTCATGGGATTTCTTTGACAGTCTGGGGAGCCTGAATCTTCTTTTGTGAAGCGGCAGGCAGAAGGGACGGGGAGGTGGGGGGCATGGGGTGGCTGTAAAACTTCCCAGCCCATAAGGAGCCTCAGCAGGGCAGGCCTGCTGCTGGGCAGAAGACGGGAGTTCAGGCCGTGTGGGGACGTGAGTGGCGCCCTTGGCAGGGTGGAATCCGGTGATTTGCAAGCTCCACATCTTGCCCCACTTGCTCTCTCAACAAGTGATATGTAAATGCAGATAAGTCATATTTAATCCAATATTCTGCTAATTGTTCATTAAACATTTGTTTCTATATGGATAATGTCCGATTTCTGCCCCCATGCCTATCCTATGGCCATTCACCCCATTACCCTGAGGCTCCATGACCTCTTGTTTAGAGCAACTGAGGCTGCAGATATGCTCCTGGAGGGACCCCCACCAGGCACTTCCCTGATAGAGGCCCAGCCACACTAGGAGCGCAGCCCCCGTTCATGCGAGGGGAGGGCGGAGTCGGCAGACAGCTTGAGCTGAGCCCCATCTGAGGGGCTGGTGCGAGCATCCTGGGTATCACCAGTTTGGGTGTTGATTACACAGTGAAAGGAAAGGGATCTTGAAAAAGGAGCCCCTTGTTCTAACTCATACAAAGGCCCCAGAAAGGCTAGCACAGAGGGTCCCCTGGGTCAGAAGAGCAGCCTACCCCTCGAGTGCCGTGAGGAGGGCAGGGCTGCTGACGGGCAGGGCCAGCTGCCCATGCAGGACTCTCAGGGTGCTTGCTGTAGCCACGGGGTGATGCCCCAGCTCGGGTCTGAGCCTCAGGGTCTCAGCTACACGCGCCTAGTGCATGTATAATTTGCCCATGTTGTCTCCAGAGGTGACCGGCGCCCACCCGCCACTGTCCAGGCCAGCTTGTTGCGAGCACTGGGGGAATGCATTGTCAAAGGGGTCTTGATAAAAGCTTGGCTGACCGGCCATCAGTTCCACTCCCAAATGACAGCCATCAGGAACTCTGAAATCATGGCAGGCCACTTAGTCAGAAAATGGCCTTAATGCACCATGGTGGTCCCGGCAGTGGGCCAGTCCTCTCCAGGTCCGGGCAGGGACCCCAGCGAGCCTGACCCAGGGGTCCTCCCACAGCTGTCTGTGGGCTGGACGTGGAGGGGAGGTGGGCTCAGCTTCCTCCTGCACCCTCATATCCAGCAGCCCTCCCTGACACCTAGGTGTCATGCAGGCCCAGCTCCCCAGCCCTGTGTCTAGAGGTTTTCCGGCACATTGTCTTGCCCCTGGTTTCCATGTTCACCAGGAGGAACTTGCTGTTGCACCGGCGTCCTGCAGCTGCCAGCAGAGCCCCCAGGTCGACTCAGGGGACAGCGCCAGGGCTGTGTACAGGCTGGAGGAGCCTGCAGCCAGTCTGTCTGTGCCGGAGGTGGCGGGGGACCAGCCAGCCCATGTCGTCTCCCTCCCCCACCTCTGCAGATAAAGCCCTCAGGCTGTGTGTGTGACTGTGTGAAAGGCAGGGAATAGGAGAGGTGTGGAGGGGCTGACAGCAGGGTCACGGAGAGACAGACTTGCGGGGGCGGAGGGACCCCCGGCAGGGGCCCCCTCTCAGAGCCGTGTCCTGCCCCAGGATCGCAGGAGTGCAGTGCGTGACCGTGCCTGGCTACTCCAAGGGCTTTGGCTACCAGCTGGGGCAGAGCTTCTCGGGGGAGTTTGACCACGCCTGGAATGCCGTGTTCCTGGAGGGGCGATGGCACCTGGTGGACAGCACCTGGGGCAGCGGCCTGGTGGACTCCTCCACGTCCAAGTTCACCTTCCTGTGAGTACCTCAGCTCTACGGGGGTCTGGTCAGTGGAGACAGGGGAGGCAGGAGCCTGAAGGAGGCGGCAGTGGAGAAGGCCAGTGGAAGGAGAAGGAGAGCTGGGGGCCTCTGTGTGCCGCGGGCCCTCACCCCCTTCCTCTGGCTTCGGGGGTGAGCTAGCTCCAGGCTGGTGACAAGAGCCCAGACCTTTCTGTCACCTCACCCTTCACTGTCTCAGTCCCCCCTCTGGCTCCCCAGCTCTCCTCTTCCACACAAGGGCTAAAAGCAGTGTCTGCCCACAGGCCAAGCGCCAAGAAACGCAGGGCTGAGAAGCTCCTTTAAGTGTCTGGAGGTTCCCGTCAGGCTTTCAGAAAGGCCTAATCGCTCAGTCGTGTNGGCTTTGACATAGTCAATAAAGCAGAAATAAATGTTTTTCCGGAACTCTCTTGCTTTTTCGATGATCCAGCAGATGCTTGCAATTAGATCTCTGGTTCCTCTGCCTTTTCTAAAACCAGCTTGAACATCTGGAAGTTCACGGTTCACATATTGCTGAAGCCTGGCTTGGAGAATTTTGAGCATTATTTTACTAGTGTGTGAGATGAGTGCAATTGTGTGGTAGTTTGAGCATTCTTTGGCATTGCCTTTCTTTGGGATTGGAATGAGAACTGACCTTTTCCAGTCCTGTGGCCATTCCTGAGTTTTCCAAATTTGCTGGCATATTGAGTGCAGCACTTTCACAGCATCATCTTTCAGGATTTGAAATAGCTCAGCTGGAATTCCATCCCCTCCACTAGCTTTATAAAGGACTTAATAGTAGTTAATTTAAAGTCTTGAGTTTCAGTTTTGCTGGAAACAAGCGTAGACTCTAAATGCAGGCAATGGCACTGGGAGTGCCCTGTCTGCCCGTCTCCAACCTGACGGCCCTCACTCTTTATTCAGGCAACTTGCTTCACACGAAAAGAGCTAGCATGTTGCTCTCCAAAAGTTGCTACAAAATTATTTCTACAAATTATTTAAGGTTAGCCCTTTAAAAATAATTTTAAAATGAATTCCCAAGAGAAAATTTGTTTGTTTTCTCCTCTGCTGATGTTATCAGAGGAAAAGGTCTTCGCGGGACAAGTCACGAGCCAGTTTAGAGGTCGCCCCCTCAAAGCCTCAAGGGGAAGCAGTATTCTCTGGATATGAAGTGGTGCCTCTTCCCCCAACTTTTGTATCTTTGAAAGGACCGGATGAGATTTCTTTTTTTCCCCAATGTACGGAAAGTTAACAAAGATAATTCTATTCTCCAGCCATTTGAGCCCCCCAGCCTCCAGCCCCCTTGCTCTGCAGAGAACCGGTCTCCCAGAAGAGCATGCTGTACGACAGCTGTGCCACATGGCAGAGACCAGGGCGGCAGAAACCGGCGTCTTCAGCCTCAGAAGGAGGCTGAAAGCTGCGTGTGACCGAAAAGCCAGCTGTAATGTATTCAAGAAGACCTAAGGGTTTACTTTCCAGTAAGGATGGAAGAGACTCTGGGCCCCCACTGAGCTGATCATCAGGCTGCTCCGTATAACAAGTTGGTAATTAGTCCCTGAGTGAGTAAAGTAGAATAGAGGATAGGAGATTGATACTTACAGGAGAAGCTCAAAATGCTTTTTTGTCCGTCATCAAAATTTAAAGGCGGGGGAGAAAGGGTTGGGGGTGCCTCTGCCTGTTTACGTACTGTTTCCGACTTAGAATTTGTAATGATGGGGTTCATTAACTTGCGTTTCTAAATTATATTAAGATGAAGCTTACATCAGTTTCAAAGAAACGTGTAGCGTGCCAAACGCAGGAGGCTCGGGGATCCAGCGTGACGCCCCAGAAGAGCTGGCGGCGGATTTTGCTCTCCTGTCGATCTCCCCAGCTGGGCCTCCTCAAACCCACAGGTGGGCAAGGCTGTTTCATCTGGGAACTGAAGAGCAAGTCCCAAAAAGCAGATTTCCAAGGACCCCAGAACGTGGCACAATTTGTCCAAATTTTGCTTTCTCATATAATTAGCGCTCTGTTCACTCACGAATTTCCAGCATTATGGACTCCCACTAGAGGTGAGTTAAGACCCCGAGGCATGCCAGCACCCATCTGTTACTTGTAGGGTAGGGCTTGATTTGTAAGGCGGCATCACAGAGAAAACGACTAACGTTTTAAAGGTATTTCATGTTTCGTGTTTGAGGATAGGGCATGAATTAGCCCAAAAATGAATTCCATGAGCACAGTTTAATCTGGTCTCTTCCTAAAAAGTACACACAGTGGCCTCTGTGGAAGAGAAGATTCCGAGTCTTCGGAGAGGCGGCGGCACTGTGTTTCGGCACTTTTCGTCTCCA
The DNA here is from genome assembly GCA_006410875.1 of Neotragus pygmaeus. NCBI lineage: Eukaryota > Metazoa > Chordata > Mammalia > Artiodactyla > Bovidae > Neotragus > Neotragus pygmaeus. The sequence goes on along the minus strand of SJYV01018254.1, from coordinate 6,076 downwards.
CTTGCTCCCTTTCTTGAACTCGCAATTTTTGAAGGTTATATTCCATTCGTCGTTACTGTTCCTGGAACGTCCTGGCTGTGCTCCTGTGTTGTAGGGCGTGTCTCGCCCTCCCCTCTTCCCTCCCCTCTTCCCTCCCCCCACTGGGAAGCACCAGGCTGCTCTTAGTATCTGCAAGTCTGTTTCCTTTTGTTGTTGTTAAAGTCACTAGTTTGTTGTATTTTAGATTCCACAGACAAGTGATATCACACAGTATGTGTCTTTCTCTTTCTGACTTACTTCACTAAGAATAATGCCCTCCATGTCTATCCATGTTATTGCAAATGGCAGAATCTCATTCTTTTTTATAGCTGGAGAGTGTTCCATTATTCAGTTCAGTTCAGTTCAGTTGCTCAGTTGTGTCCAACTCTTTGAGACCCCATGGACTGCAGCATGCCAGGCTTCCCTGTCCATCACCAACTCCCAGAGCTTGCTCAAACTCATGTCCATCGAGTCGGTGATGCCATTCAACCATCTCATCCTCTGTCGTTCCCTTCTCCTCCTTCCTTCAATCTTTCCAGTATCAGGGTAGATACTGGAATGAGTCAGCTCTTTGCATCAGGTGGCCAAAGTATTGGAGTTTCAGCTTCAGCAGCAGTCCTTCCAATGAATATTCAGGACTGATTTCCTTTAGGATTGCCTGGTTTGATCTCCTAGCAGTCCAAGGGACTCTCAAGAGTCTTCTCCAACACCACAGTTCAAAAGCATCAATTCTTTGGCGCTCAGCTTGCTTTATGGTCCAACTCTCACATCCACACATGACCACTGGGAAAACCATAGCTTTGACTAGATGGGCCATTGTTGGCAAACTGTTCCATTATACATGTATATATATATATATATATGTTGTTCAGTCACTCAGCCATGTCCGACTCTTTGCAACCCCGTGGACTGTAGCATACCAGGCCTCCCTGTCCTTCACCATCTCCCAGAGTTTGCTTGAACTCATTACACCTTGTTTATTGTCTGTTGATGGACCCCTAGGTTGCTTCCACATCTGGGTATTGTAAACAGTGCTGCTATGAACGTTGGGGTGCATGTGTCTTTTCCAATTATTGTTTTCATTTTCTTCAAATACATACCCAGGAGTGGAATTTCTGGGTCATATGGTAGCTGCATTTTTAGTTTTTTGAGAAACCTCCATGCTGTCTTCCACAATGGCTGTTTACATTCTCCACACCAAGTTCTGCCTGTCGGACGGGAAATACGAGAGACTCAAGAAGGGGCCACATCCCACACCCAGATGAGGGTGTGGGCACACTCTTTCCTAGAGCAAAGCTGACCCCCGTTGTCAGAACACGTGAACTGAGCCTTGGCTATTCAGATCATAAAAAGGCTTACCACAGGATTCTTGAGTAGAACACTCTAGTACATTTAAACTGTTTTTCTTCAGGGAAAGATTTATGGTATAAGTCGATTTTTGAAAGCCAGTGTCAAGCTAGAAAAAGAAAGGAAACTGACTTAGCAGCTACATAGCAGCTCAAGTGTTTCCCTGATGGCTCAGTGGTGAAGAATCCGCCTGCCATTGAAGGAGGTGCGGGAGACTCGGGTTTGATCCCTGGATGGGAAGACCCTCTGGAGGAGGAAATGTGAGCTCTGAATCCAGCAGAACACGCTTGACAGATGGAGAAAACTTCTCCACTCCAGTATTCTTGCCGGGATAATCCCACGGACAGAGGAGCCTTACAGGCTGCAGTCCATGGGGTCGCAGAGAGCCAGACAGGACTGAACTCACACACGAGCAGCATAAAGATATGTAGCAGCTAATGTAATAGGTCATTTTATAGTTCAGCAACTTTTGGACAAATACACCTAAATATAAAGCAAACAGTTGGAGAAACTCTGGGGAGGCCTTGACTAAAAGACAGCACAGTTCTCATCCCAAGATGCTGGCAGTTTCCATGGGGAAACGGACGCTTAATAAAAGAGGACAAGATGCTGTGAGAGAGACACAGTGCTGAAACAGATCAGCCGCAGCTGGGATTTGGAAACTTCTTGGTCAGTGGATGAGAGGAACTCGTCAAAATGTTTCTCTTTCTTTCCTTCCTTCCTTCCTTCCTTTCTTTCTCTTTCTTTCTTTCTTTCACTATACAGCTTTAATATCAGAATCATTGCCACTGAATTACAAACTGCCTGTATAGACAGAGAAACAAAGTGTGCATTCAGTAAGTAGGTAGCTTTGGGACAACCAGAAGCGTAACTTCTGTTACAGTTAATGATAAACACATTAAACAGGATTTTCTCTCAGAAGGACAACTGCATGTGTTTTTAAACTTTGGGGAGTTTGGACCAGTATTCATAGAAATCACATCCAGCGCATGCTGATCTGAAGACTTTAAATGTTTATCTGTAACAAGAGTAAGTGATTTAACCAGAACTTGCGACCCGTCCTTTGCTTTCTGTTTCTTAGCAGTTCATTGTGTTTGTTTTGTTTTTATTAAGAGAGTGGCATAATTTATCACAGAAGGCTGAACCTTATTCTCAAAAAATACATTTATCAAAAAAAGGTTTCAAAAACAACTTTCTGAAAAGACTATTGTTCGTTTATCTTGCAATTTATACTGTGCAAATTCCTGCACCCTCCCTGTGAATCTCGGTGACTTTCGTTAGCTTTTCTTGCTGTGACAATATCTGTCGTTGTAGCATAAAATAATACTTCATTTTTTTCCCTACGATTGTGTTAAAATCACCATAACACTGGAATTTGCTTATCTTCTTTTTTTTCCTTTCAACTTCTTGGTAGTATATAAAAGAGAAAACTAGATTATTCCTTAGATGTTAGGCTTAAATGTTTTCTTTAGGTTGAGCGGGAGGGTAAAGAGAAGCAACACTAAGAAGCTGGTCAGAATTCAGATGAACTAGTTTGGAATTACTGGTTCTCTGCCGTGATGCCTTAGGAAGGACCAATGTCTGTAACCAGGGTTGCGCCTCTGAGATGCGAACAGTATGGCTGAGAACCAGGCTGACGTGAACGTGGATTTTCCTGCCATCTGTCTTGGTACAGCATAGTCAAGGGATTTCCAGTTGTTTACATCTTATAATGTTGAACCAGATATAACTGATAAGTATCTTAATTGAATTCTAAGACACTGTAGATGAGATCGATGGAAAGCGCATTATTAACTCGTGCCACCTGCGTAGTGTCCGGTGGGCAACACCTTGGAAGGCGAAGCTCCTCATCGGGTAGCATTTGTGTGTGCATCTCGTTAATAAGTGACCGAATATTCCTGACTCCCCCATTGCACTTTGAAGTAGATGTGATCGTACCAGTGCACCCCACCCCAGTACTCTTGCCTGGGAAATCCCATGGACGGGGGAGCCTGGTGGGCTGCCGTCTATGGGGTCGCACAGAGTCGGACACGACTGAAGCCACTTAGAGGCAGCAGCAGCAACCAGTGCCCGTGCTATTTTGGTACTAATTCCCCACTGTTTTTAATTTGGGGCAGAGATTTGGGGACAGAATTGGGGAAGCATGCTTCATGCAAAGTTATGGCTCAAAATGTAAACACCGAAATCATCCTGGACATGTTTCAACAGCACGTGTGAGGCAGCCTATTGTCGCAGCACGTAGAGACACCAAAAGGGCTGTGCATGTATGTACAGACTCAGTGTCACAACGTGCGGTGGCAAAAACATGGGACGCGAGTTATCTTGGTGACTCAGCGGGGTTTGGTGTGTTTAACCTTTTAGCCATAGTATTATTTGGTTTTCTATGGAATCATTCTTATTTATTTTTGTCCAATTAGAAGATAATGCCAGGGGGAGAGGTGCCTGCGTCTGTTTACTTTCTCCGCACGAATGATGTATGTAAACACGCACGCACGTATCAGTAGATTTCTCCCAGAGGCGTCTTTCTACACACCGTAAACAAGCCATACCGTTCACATAAACAGACTCCAGAAGAGAAGTTCCACCCTGACCGTTTCCCTGTCCAGGGCCTGTGTGTCTGTGTGTGTCAGTCTGCCTTTTGACTCTGTTGCCCTCTTACTCCACATTATGAGGACCTGCAGGGCGAGGATCCTTAGGAGTCAGGCCAGGTGGATTGTGTGAATCCATCTCTTCTGTGTGAATGGCTCCTGTCTAGAAGGGGAAAAAAAAAAAAAAGCAAAGTATCAACTGCAGAAACCACATTCAGGTTAAAGGGCACCGGCCATCCTGCTTGAACTCTGCCTTAAGGACGAAGCTTTCATTTGATAAAGATCATTAGTCACCAAGACATATATTTTATAGAGTTCCCAGCAGCAGTCACTGGAGTGTACCAGATGGTTCATTAGCATAGGCTAGACAAGTCAGAGGCTTTCAGAATCATTTAGAAAATGTCAAACAGAAACAAGAACCCTGTCACTTTTTATTAGAATTAACTGCATCATAGCCTGGACACAGGTTTCACCTTGGGTCAGAAAAATTAATACAGAGTTGTATGCATTGTGTCATATACTGGCTTAAGATCAGTCTTCCTCAAGGGACTCATTTGCTGGTAGTATATTATCACCCTTCTACTTTCGGAATCCTCAACCTTTTCTTTTGCGAAATATGAAAAGAACTGACCTTGTTCAAAACCCACTGGTGTCTAATTGACTGGAGGCATAGGCAGAATTTCCACATGACATTCTTCTAAAGCACGTTTGTGACCGTCTCCTCAGGCAGTCTCCATGAGTGGGGCTGACCGACCGTCCAGCGGTGCGTTGAGTGGGCTTTATGGCAGGAGGAAAACGCAACCCCAAATTGAACACTGCTATAAACAGGAATTAAAACACCATTGAAATATTGTGGTTTTTTTTTTTAATCCAGATGTCAAAAACCTGGAGAACTCCCAGCTGGTGGAAGGCGTCCAGGAGCAGGTCAATGCCGCGCTGCTGGACTACACCGTCTGCAACTACCCGCAGCAGGCGGAGAAGTTCGGGCAGCTGCTGCTCCGCCTCCCGGAGATCCGGGCCATCAGCATGCAGGCCGAGGAGTACCTGTACTACAAGCACCTGAACGGGGACGTGCCCTACAATAACCTGCTGATCGAGATGCTGCATGCCAAACGGGCGTAGGCAGCACCGCGCGCGCTCGGCTCCCCAGCAGCACAGAGACCGGGGGGCGGGGGGAGAAGAACAGGAAGAAAGGGGAAAAATACTCTGAATGGCTCCAAGCAACATGAATTAAACACTTGGTTTAAAGATACTGAATTTAATAAGGCACAGTAGTCAAATAAATGATGTATCAGGGTATTTGTATCGCAAACTGTGAATCAAATGTGTCACATCCCCAAAGCTTTCTGTGCAAAAGACACTGGAGCGGAGTGGATTGAACCCACAGACGGATCCCAACACCATGTCAGGCTGGAAACGGACAGAAGCTTTCTTGTATATTGAAACTGATCTCCGCTGTAAAGAAATCTAGGAACTGATCTATGTTATTCGTTAGGCTCACGTGGCAGGGAATTTGAGCTTACAGAATTCCTCCGTGGTAAAGCTGAACTGAAACCATCCTCAAGAATCCATCAGCTGCACCGATAATAGCCTTCTCCTCTTCCTTCCAAGGACCTGGCACCTTCTGTCCTGTGATCCCGGAGTCTGTACCAAGGACCTGTGCTCAGCCACACCCCCCAGGAGCTCCGCCAAACCTTGAAAAGCCTATTCTTGACTGTCTGTATCTTAGACCTGCCAAGAGCTAATAAGAACAGTCCATTGATACGTGAGCTTGCCATTTTGAGTATATTCTGGTTTGTTTTGTCACGTGTTCATAATGTTTGGGAAAAAAAAAAAGCGGGCAGTGTCCCTCTTCTGATCCTATTACAAGCACTCATTAATACTAAGGGTAGCGACTACAAACTTAAAGCTTTAGCTTTAGCATTACTGGATTTCATAAAAAAATCCCAGCAGAAAGGCTTATTAGGATACATCAGCCTTTTTAACCATCAAGGTTTGTAGTTCATTAAAAAAATACAATAGGAAACATATCTTGCTGGAATGTCAAATAGTCACCGTTCTGAACAGGAAACCAACACGGAAGCATGTTAAGCTATGCAAAATAAAGGCGGGGGTAAGCAGAC
>SJYV01018252.1:108830-123460 GCA_006410875.1 Neotragus pygmaeus | reverse complement strand
TCAGGCGCCGCTCGAGCCCGCGTCGTAGTCTGGGCGGAGCGGAAGTCACTGCGCTGGTTGGCTACCTTCGTTCCCATGGAGACGGGAGCGGCCGCGAAGGCCGACGGGAGTGGGAGGGTTCTTGGCGGGGCCGGGCTCCCCGAGGGCTCTGGGGTGGTCCGCTACCAGGCTGATGCGAGGCGTGGGCTTTGGGTTGGAAGTGGGCAACGAGGCAAGAAGGTAGGAGAGAAGCAGAAAATCCGGATGCAGGTTCGCTTCGGAGTGGGGAAGCCCGTAGAGCTTGCGAGTCTGACCTCTGCTTGTGGAGAGGAGGTTGACTGCAGGTCCCCGATCTCCTTTATTCCTCCCTGTAACGCCCCGAGCTCAAACGGGTCAAGTAGCTGGTGAGGTGGGATTGGAACCAGGTATCTGAAGCCTTTATCGCTCTGGCACGATACTGTCCATATTGAGAACGGATTTATCATATCCCCAGTCTAGGAAAGGTCAGGGGAAAAAAAAACACGAATCTCTAGGGGTCCATCATTCACTGTCATTTGGATGATCTGGAAGAAACCAAAAGGCCCTGGCCTGACTAACTGATAGTGCAGGGGCCTGAAGGCATGGCTGCCACATTCAGTTTATTTTTGGTGAGGTTTATTTTAGGTCAGTTCCTGCACGATCTTTCCTCTCATTGCTGTGAGCAGGGGCTATTTACTCTTTCTTGCAGTGGGATAGGGTCTCATTGGGGTGGCTTCTCTTATCATGAAACATAGGCTCTAGGGTCTCCGCTTCAGTAGTTTCAGCTCCAAGACTCTAGAGCACAGGCTCAATAGTGGAGCTCAGGGCTTAATTGCTCAGCTGTATGTGGGATCTTCTCAGTTCAGGGATTGAACCCACGTCTCCTGCATTGGCAGGTGAAGTCTTTACACTTAGCTACTAGGGAAGCCCCTTAGGGCAGTTTTAAATTACAGAGCCCTCCAGAATTTTGAGTGAGGCCATGAAATTGTGTCTATATGGGGAGAGCGCCAATACAAAATATGCTAGTCCCCTGAAAGTGCTGTTAATAGTATGACAACAATAAAGCCAAAATAAGTCCAATACCAAACTTCCTTCTTTTGTAATACAGGGTGAAATGTAAAGAAGAGTCTACCTTAACTTTAAGATGTACAAGTCTTCCTTGGCGGTCCAGTGGCTAAGACTCCATGCTCTCAAGGCAGGGGCCTGGGTTCCATCCCTGGTCCAACAGTTGGATCCCACATGTTGCAACTAAAGATCAGCTAAAGATTCCACGTGCCGCTAGGAAGATTGAAGATCCCAAGTGCTACAACTGGAAAGAAAAACAACTCAAAAAGATGTCATGCAATAAATACCTTTTGAATGCCTGCTGTCTTCTTCTAGATATTGGGGATGTGCCTGTACCTCTTGAAGCTTTGATTTTAGTAGAGTAGATGGATATTAAGTAAAACAAAACTGTCTACTCTCAGGTAGAGACAATTGTAGGTATTGACAGGTGCTATGAATAAAAATAAATCACTAAAGAGTTAAACTTTCCAAGTGTGGCTCAGTGATAAAGAATCTGCCTGCCAAGCAGGAGATACAGGAGAGATGGGTTCAATCCCTGGGTTGGGAAGACCCCCTGGACGGGGAAATGACAACCCACTCCAGTAATCTTACCTGGGAAATCCCATGGACAGAGAAGCCTGGCAGGCTACAGTCCATGGGATTGCAAACAGTCAGACAACATGTAGCAACTCAACAGCAACAACAAAGGAGTTAAAGGGTGTGAAGGAGCCAGTTTTGGATGGAGTAGTCAAGGCAAGACCTTGGTGCAGAGGTGACATTAGAACAGAAAACTAGGTGAAGAGAGATGTCTCAAATGAAGCATGTGAAAGATCTAGGGTAAGAACACTCCAGCAGAAGAACAAGGGCAAAGCCACTGAGTTGGAAACACACTTGGCATGTTCCAAAAATAGCCAGGAACCTGGCCAGGACCCCAGTGCAGGAAGGAATAGGGGGAGAGCGGTAGGGGAGGCTTTTGGAGAGACCGTGTCAGACTTTGGGAATTCATTCTAAGGGTGATTGGAAGCCTGAGCCAGGGTTGTATTTGGCTCCATGTCATAGAAACTTCACCACAGCGACTTAACCAAATAAGGGATTTATTATTTTCTCACATAACCAGGAGTCCAAGGATGGGCATACAGGGGCTGAGGCAGCTGCCTTCTCATTACTTTCCTGACATCTTTGTTGTGGCTGCTCTCCTGTTGTGTATTTGCTTTCTAGGCAGGAACAAAGAAGAGCAAAGGTCGAAAGATACAGAGTGGGACTTCCCTGTAAAGCAGTGGACGGGAATCCGCCTGCAGCGCGGGGGACACGGGATCACTCTCTGGTCCAGGAGGATCCCACATGCCTTGGAGCAACTAGGCCCTAGAGCCCCAACTACTGAGCCCATGCTCTAGGGCCTGCATTCTGCAACTACTGAGCCCCTATGCCGCAAGGACTGAAACCCATGTGCCCTGGAGTCATCAAGTTGCAACTACTGAGCCTGCGTGCTGCCACTACTGAGACCCACGCAACCTAGAGCCTGCGCTCCACAACAAATAAGCCGGAGCACCGCAACTAGAGCGTAGACCCTGCTCTCTGCAACTAGAGAAAGCCCACGTGCAGCGTCGAAGGCCCAGTGCAGCTAAAAATAAATGGTAGACACAGCAGTGTGTACAAATCAAATAAAGTTAAAGCCAAATGAACTTAAAAAAAAGATACAGAGGACAGCAGACTCTGCTTTTCTAAGGAAAACAGTGGCTTCCTTAGAATCCCTATCTAGTAATTTCTTATGTCTCATTGGTCAGAACTGTGTCACGTGGCCTCCCTCACTGCAAAGGAAACTGGGAAATATAGGTTGTAGCTTTACATATTTCTCTTCCCAAGAAGTGGGGCACAGAATGGGAGTGAGGGTGGGCATGAGGATGTGGGGTTGGTATTGGCTAGGAAACTGGCCAGCCAAAAAAGTCATCGTGGAGGATTCTGAGCAGTGGATTGACATGATCTGATTTGTGTTTTAAAAGTGATCACTGGCTGCCGTGTGGAGCAAAGGGGTCAAGTGTGACTGCACAGATGACAATTAGGAGGGTATTCAGGTAGCTTAGGAGTGAGATGATGGTGGTTTGGCTAGGGTAGCAGTGGTGGTTGGATCTGCGACACGTTTTGAAGGTAGAACTAACAGGAGCTGCTGACAGATTAGATGTCAGGGAAAGAGGAGTTCAGAATGAGTCCCGGGACATTTATTCATGTGGTTATGTGAATAATGTGCCATTTCCAGACTTGGGAAGGCTGGGGGAGGATTTGTGGTGGGAGATCAAAAGTTCTGTTTTGGTTGTTAGTTTTGAGATAGCCGTTAGTTGTTGAGGGAAAAATGGGAGATAAGATTCTGTACCTGATGGGTGAGGTGAGGACTGGAGCTTGAATCTGATGAGATATCAGTCAGCATGTGGAATGCCACTGAAGCCACGGGCTGGATGAGAACAAGTAGGGGGTAAGTGTTGGCAGAGAAGATAAGTGTAGATGGAGAGTTCCCTGGGACATTCTGCTATTTAGAGGAGACTCTAGCAAAGAAAGCTGAAAAAGAATGTCCAGAGAAGCAGGAAGAAAACTAGGAGGGCATGACATCGTGCAAGCCACGTCAGGACCGTGTTGCAAGACAGGGAGTGATCCATTTTGTCAGGTGCTGGTGAGAGATACAGGGAAGTCAAGGAAGGTGAAGGATTGACCATTAGATGTAGTGGCAGTCAAAGATCACTTTTTAAAGCTACTTTTCACTTAATATCTTTGAACATGTGAACACACACGCATATACTTTTATCAAAATGGCTAAATGTGATCATGTATTTCCTTTCATCTGGGGTAACTTCTTTTTTTTTTTTTTTCTTTATTTGGCTCAGATGGTAAAGAATCTGCCTGCAATGCAGGAGACCTGGGTTTGATCCCTGGGTCCAGGAAGATCCCCTAGAGAAGGAAATGGCAACCCACTCCAGTATTCTTGCCTGGGAAATCCCATGNTTTTTTTTTTTTTTTCTTTATTTGGCTCAGATGGTAAAGAATCTGCCTGCAATGCAGGAGACCTGGGTTTGATCCCTGGGTCCAGGAAGATCCCCTAGAGAAGGAAATGGCAACCCACTCCAGTATTCTTGCCTGGGAAATCCCATGGACAGGGGAGCCTGGCGGGCTGTAGTCCATGGAGTCAAAAAGAGTTGGACACAACTGAGCGATGAATACTTTGGCTCCCTTACCTCACCTTTGACCTCTCCTTTTCCCTCCATTCCTCTTGAAGTTTTCATTCTAGTGAAGAGAGAGACAAAGAGTAAACTCCCAGTGGAGAGGCTGTGATTGCACCCTGGGGTGTATCCTTCACTGTTTTTCTCCATACATATCATACATCCCCATTCTACAAGACTCTTAAGTACACAGAGATCCATAACAGGTTGCTAAAAGGTGACTCCAATTTTGGCTGAGGCTTTAAAGTCTGACAACAGGTGTTGAGTGTCTCCCAGAGTCTAGTCCAGTAGAACTTAACATGTCACCTGGAAGTTATCAAAGTGTCATGGGGCTGCAGAGGGAGAGAGGGAGAATTTCTTCGGAGAACGTGCTGTTTGCTCATCTCGGGTCAAGTGAGAGATGCAGCTTCCGAGAACTTGTTCCCTGGCATTTGGACAGCCCTTGTGTTCTTTCCTTTTAAATTTTATTTATTTATTTTTGGCAGCACTGTCTTTGTTGCTGTGTACGGACTTTCTCCAGTTGCGACGAGCAGCTCTACTGTCTAGATGCCGTGCGAGGGCTTCTCATTGCTCTGGGCTCTTGGGTGTCAGTAGTTGTGACACATGGGCTTAGTTGACCCAAGGCATGTGGGATCTTTCTGGACCAGGGATTGAACCCCTGGTCCCTGCGTTGGCAGGCAGACTCTCAACCACTCGACCACCAGACACGTCCAGCCCTCGTTTTCAAAGTGCACCTCTGGAGGTGATGTGCTTGAATTCTTAGTTTGGGATTCTGGAGGAGGAGGAGGGATGTATTCCCAGTTGATGAAACAATGAAGATGAAGTGGAAATAACCTGGATGGAAAGACTTTGTATTCTGGGTGCGAATTAATTAATTAATTTGAAATAACGAAATCCTATTCTAGTGGCAACAAGTATGAAAGTCGACAGTCTGGTATGGGAGCTGAAAAATGGCCGCATGGCCCCGGATCTTTTTACCTCTCTGTCTCTGTCTCCCTAAGGTTTAGTCTTTGTCCTTGTGCTTGTTACCTCATAGTCACAAGGTGGCTGCTGTGCCTCCAGGCATTATGCTCGCAGTTAAAGAAAGAAGAAGAAGGAAGAACAAATGGCAATTAGGAAGGTATTCAGGTAGCAAGATGGTGGTGGTTTTCTAGTTGAGTCTGCTCTTTTTAAAAAAGTTAATATTATTTGATTATAATTTAACTATAATAGATTGTAAATCTTTGAGTTTTGGAAAATGCATAGACTTGTATACATTTACCATCCTACGACCTTACTCAAGTTACTGAGCATTTCCATGACCCCGAAAGTCCCCTCATGGTTCTCTGAGGTTGACTCTTTCCTACCCCTGGGCCCCGGAAAACTGTTATACTTTTTGTCACTATAAATTAGTTTGCCTGTTCTAGAATTTTATACAAACAAAATCACAGAACATTTAGTCTTTTGTGTCTGGTTTCTTTCACTTAGGATAATATTTTTGATATTTATCCATATTGTGGGTATGAATAGCTCATTCCTTTTTATTGCTGAGTTGTATTTCATGTATAATTATACCAGGACTTCTGAATCTATTCACCTGTTGATGGTGAATTTGGGTTGGGCTATTTCTAATTTGAGCCTATCATAAACATAACTGTTAGAAATAAAACTTTGTGTGGACACATGTTTACATACATGTTTGGTGAATACTTAGGAGTGGAATTGCTGTGTAATATGGATATATATTTGTATTTATATGTCTGTATCGGTGTCTGTGTCTACATCTCACACACACATAGTCTCTCTTGGTTCCTGGTTTCCTGTTTTTCTCTTTTTTAACTTTTTCTTTTATATTGGAGTATAGCCAATTAACACTGTTGTGATAATTTCAGGTGTATAGCATAGGGACTCAGCCATACAGATCTACATATCCCTTCCCATCCAGGCTGTCACATAACATTGCTGATTTCCTGTTTTATTCAGTTGGTTATACTCTGTTATTGTTTCATTTTGATGTTCCAGTTGTCCTTCATTTGGTCACTGGGGGCCGCATGAAACTGGGGCCCTTTGGACTACCTCTCTCCTTCTCTGAGCCCTGCCTTACTGTTTTGGAACCATGACATGTTCCCTAGTGCTTATTTTGCTAATACTATTTCATAGCCATCAAATATTACACACATTCTTTTGTGTATATTAAAAAAATTAAAAGCCCAGGGAACCTCAAAGAAATTTCTTTATGCACCTGAAAAATTGAGGGCAGTATCGGACCACCCCTCCTGGCTTTTGGGGACATGACTTAGATCTCTGGGTGGGGCTTTGGGAGAACCAATGCCCGCCCGGCACTTGGGTAGGCGCTGGGTTTCAGGGATGCATCTGTACCGTACTCCCCACCCAGGGAGCTCCAGTCTAGGTATGGAGACCATCCTGTCTAGTGCTTTTTATCTTGTTCTTTACCAAATATAATCATCCCATTTTAATTCACGACTGGAGCCAGTATTAAAAGGCACGTGGTGAGTCCATACCCTAAACTGATGTCAGGGAGGAGGCAGGAACCACGAGGCTTTACAGCAGTTCTCCTTTCTGTGTGAAGAGACTCTGTGCCTCCTCTGGGTGCAGAAATGGCCTTGCCTCTCCGTCTGCACCAGCTGTGTCGGGTCCTGAGCCAGGGCCTCCTCAGCCTCCGTGTTTCCTGAGCCTCTCTGGGAGGTGCTCCACCCCTTTACAGCCCGTGCCTTCTCTGAAGAGTCTTCTTCACATGTGGGTCCACTGGACCCAGTTCAAAGCCTGGTACCCAGTAGGTACTCAATAAATTTCAGCTCTGTCTCCCTCTCTCCTGCACATGCATGCAGACACACATACAAACACATGCTCATTTACTCTATAAATATGTAAGTTAATGAAAGTTCCCTTATACTTGCCTTGGGGGCTTTAGTTTCTGTTTCCAGGTGAGAGAAATAAAAAATGTGAACTGCTTTACATTTCTTGGGTATAAGTACTATATAAATTTGGGATTATTATTATTATGGTAGATTATTGAAATACTTTGCTTTATGACTTTCATTTTAATTAGGGGAGGTTGACTTCAGACGGCTTAATATCTGGTCTTTGGTCCTGAAGGGAGCAATATGACATTGGCAGGGGCCAGGCCTGGATGACCTAAGAGTAATTTTTCTCCTGATTCTGTGACTTGATGCCATAAAACCTCTCAGTTGAAAAAACTTAAAGAAATACACTTGACATACTTCAAATCCTTTCTATAAATTGTTGAAAAGATTTAATATAACCGCCAGTCATAAAATCTTTAATTTGACTTGACCTTCCATGGTCCCAATTCTTACACATGCAGTTTTTATTACTAAAGAGTAAATGATGGATTTCCTGTTATTCGAGGGAATAAAAATGCCCTTCAATCACCTCCTCCTACAACACAGAGATCTGAACATGTTCGGTTCAACTCTAAAAGATAGGAATGATCACAAAATGGATTGTAATCTGGAAGTATTTTGTCTTCTATGAATGCAGGCATCCTTTATTTTTATTATTGTCTTTTTAAAAGCTCTAGCCAAGGATAAGGTTCAGCAAGTTTGGTTTAGGGCAAGATCAATAAAATAAAATTATTTTTCATCAATCCCCATTAGAAAGCCTGAGCTATGCTTTCAATATAAAAAAGTATTTCCCAGCGGGTTGAAGATAAAACTTTTGGCAAAAACAATGAAACAGGGATGTGGCTTAACTAGGACCTTTTGTCTTCATCTGGCAATGTCCTGCATGCAGGCTTTGGGGAGGCAGTTGTGTGGTGGAAAGAGTGCTGATTTTGAAGTAGGGTGGAATCTGAAATTAACTGACCGATCTTAAGAAGATTGCTTATACTCTTGGGCTTAGTGGGAGCCAACATTCAAGATGGCCCCATGACTTTCACTTCTTGGTTTTCAAACCCTCGTGTAGTTCCCCTGGCACTGAAGAAGGCTGACCTATGTAACCAACAGGATAGTGAGGGATATGTGACTTTCTGAAACTGGGTCATAAAGAGACATCATAACTTCTGCCCTCCAGTCTTGTTGATCAGTCATTCTGGGGCAGATCAGCTGCCATGTCTTAAGGACACAAGCCACCCTATGCAGAACCTCATGGGGTAAGAAACTGAAGCCTCCTGTCTACCGACTGGCATCAACTTGCCAGCCACTGTGAGTGACCCACCCTCCTGGGTGGGTCCCCCAGCTCTGATCAAGCCTTCAGATGACTTGCAACCTGGCCAACATCTTGCCTACAACCTCCTGAGAGATTCTGAACCAGAATCACCCAGCTAAGCTACTCTCAAATTCCCAACCCGCAGAAACTGAGATAGCAAGTATTTATTGTTGTTTTAAGGTGCTAAAGTTTTGGGGTAATTTGTCATGTAGCAATAGATAACACAGAACCTTAGTGTCTCACCTAGTGAAAGGATTCTAGACCAATCCTCTAGGGTTGTTGAAAGTGAAAGTCGCTCACTTGTGTCTGACACTTTGCGACCCCATGGATTATACAGTCCATGGAATTCTCCAGGCCAGAATACTAGAGTGGGTAACCTTTCCCTTCTCCAAGGGATCTTCCCAACCCAGGGATCGAACCCAGGTCTCCTGCATTGCAGGCAGATTCTTTATCAGCTGAGCCACAAGGGAAGCCCAAGAATACTGGAGTGGGAGGCCTATCCCTTCTCCAGGGGATCTTCCCAACCCGGGAATCGAACCGGGGTCTCCTGTGTTGCAGGTGGATTCTTTACCAACTGAACTATCAGGGAAGCCCTGATAAGCTTGTTAGGATTGAATGAGATGAGACATACAAGCAATCCAGTCCAGTTCCTGGTACGTTAGATGGTTGATATCGGACAATTACCATCACTAGTAATACTTTCAAATCTTTGTAACATGTGTGATGCTTTTTAAAAAATATTATTTCTTTGGCTGTGCTGGGTCTTAGTTGGGGCATATGAGATATTTTAGTTTTGGAAAGTAGGCTCTAGTTCCCTGACCAGGGAGCGAATCTGGGCCCCCAGCTTTGGGAGCACCAGAGTCTTAGCCACTGCACCACCGAGAAAGTCCCTTGTGATACTTTTGATGCACTCTTTCCATCCCCATTGATCACAAGAGTTTTCCCACTACACCGATTGTACCTTTTGAACATTGATCTTCCTTTGCTGAGCCCCCCTCTGCCCCTGTATTTTGGAGGAAAGAGCATTCATATGCTTAACCTATTGCAAATAAGTTAATGCCTTGATAACACTTCTGATACACTTCAGATATACTTCTGTTAAAATTTCTTCTTAGACAGTTACTTCACTCTTGCTGAACTTAGCTAGTTTCCTGCTTTTTCATTCCAAATTCTGAATGTTTGCTGAAAATGAAGGCTACTGTTCATTCTAAAGGCTGACGGGTGGAGGGGGATGGAGAAGAGAATGCTCAGGAGACCTTGCGTTAAATGGGATACTCTGCTACCTGCTCACCAACTTTCTTCCAAAAAAACTCAAGGCCAGCTTTTGTTTCATCTGTGCTTCTTTGTGTGTTTAAACAGGTAACAAATTCACATGGTTAAAAATAAGAATGTTAGAAAAAGAAAATTCCTGAGGAAGTCTCTCTCCCACCTGTTCTCATCCACCCCATTCTGTGCCTCCTCCCCCAGATAAAGAACCACCTTTCATGGTTTTTCATGCATTGTATAGCATATATTATCAATAGCATGTGGCCTTATTTCTCCTTTTATTGCAAAAAAGCATTAAGCTCTATATAGCCTCCTCTATTCCTTCCTCTTCTTCACTTAGCAGAATAGCCTGGAGAGCTTTCCGTATCAGTGTGGTGAGAGCTTTCATTTCCTTTTCATGGTTGATAGTATTCTGCCATATGGATGTACCATACTTTGATTAACCAGATCCATTTTGATGTATACCTGGAGGTTTCTAGCACGATTTTATTGCAAACTGAGCTTCAATGAGTAACACTGTGTGCATCTCATTTCTGAAACATGCTCTAGGATAAATTCCCAGAAGTGTGATTACTGCTCAAAGGGTATATGCACTTTTGAATTGAATAAATAGAGCTAATTTGACCTTTGCCTAGACTGTGCCACTTTGTATTTCCATCAGCAATGTATAACAGCCTCTTCCTTCAGTGTCAACCACAGAGTATATTATAAAGTTAGTTTTCAATGTNTGAATAAATAGAGCTAATTTGACCTTTGCCTAGACTGTGCCACTTTGTATTTCCATCAGCAATGTATAACAGCCTCTTCCTTCAGTGTCAACCACAGAGTATATTATAAAGTTAGTTTTCAATGTTCCCACATTAATGATGCCTGTGGCTTGGGAACAGGGATATTTATGTTGAAAACATCAGCCAATTTCTATGATGTGTTTCTTCTCTTACTTATCATCAGATAGTAATTCATATACCACCTTCTCAGTGGGCAGGGTGTTCAAATATAGGCTGGTGATTACTTGACATGGAAGAGGGGAGTAGACCATGGATGGGGTTGGTCTAGGGCTTCACCGGTGGCTCAGCAGTAAAGAATTGCCTGCAATGCAGGAGACATAGGAGACGCGGGTTCCATCTCAGAGTCAGGAAGATTCCCTAGAGGAGGGCATGGGAACTCATTCCAGGATTCTTGCCTGGAGAATCACATGGACAGAAGAGCCTGGCAGGTCACAAAGAGTCGACATGACTGAAGCGACAGAGCACAGACGGGGTTGGACTAAATGTCCCGAGATGCTCCTTCCATCCTAATTATCTGATCTGATGCTCTGTCTCATCCATTGATCTCATCTTCTTTCCTCCCAATAAAACTTACATATTGGAGTCATGTTCTAAAAGCATTTGGTAATTGTTTTCTCCAAAGGCGTACTGTGATATCTTAAGTACGCGTCAACATTTCACATACAAGCCCCTGGTGGACCTGACCGTATGAGTTTCCTTTTTCTCGGGTGACAGCCAGGCTGGAGGAAGACTTGCCTGGGTGTGGAGCTGAGCCGGGTGATTTTGGCAGTCCCTCCAGGAGATGTGTTTGGGGAAACAATTTCTTTCCTACAAGAAACAGCCCAGCCACCAGAGCAGATCCATTCATTGGCCTTAAACACTGTCTAAAGTCCTTTGGGAATCAACCCAAACACAAATATAGGATGTTTCCTCCTTTGATTCCCTTCAAAGTTCTTTGCTTCTATTATCTAATCAATCTTCATAGCAGGTTTTGGAAAGGAAGATGGTTTTCCTCCTGTCATGGGGACTGCAAGTCCGGAAGCAGGAGAAGAAGGCGGGTTTCCTGTAACTGTCCTCCCTTTGGGGCCTCTGGGAGAGTCCTGTTCTGTGTCGACTTCTACCTTCTCTGTCTCTGGGTGGATGTTTGGGGCTCAGAGTCGTGTTCTCTAGTCAAGTGGTCCCCAACCTTTTTGGCACGAGGGAGCAGTTTTGTGGGAAACTCTTTTTCCGTGAACTGGGGGTGGGAGCGGGGAATGGTTCAGGATGATTCTCATAAGGAACAGGCAACTGAGATCCTCGCATGCACAGTTCACAGTAGGGTCCGTGCTCCTGTGAGAATCTAATACCGCCACTGATCTGACGAAGAGGAGAAGCTTAGGTGGTAATTCGAGTGATGGGGAGTGGCTGCAAATACAGATGAAGCTTCTCTTACTGGCCTGCTGCTTATCTGCTATGTGGCCTGGTTCCTAACAGGCCATGGACCAGTAGCAGTCTGTGGCCTGGGGGTTGGGAACCCCTGACCTACTCCATGAACTGAAGGCCCTCTCCCACTGCCATTGGCAACTCAACTTTGTGAATCCTGTCTAAATGCTAGTAAGATGACTTTGGGTAAGCATAAGTCTTTGAGGCTCTGTTAGATAGGAATAGTAATCTGCATGTCATGGGATAGTTGGGAAGATAAAATGAGATCATGTACATGAAGATGCTTGACATATCATAGCCAGGATTCATTGTCAGGGAAAATAACCGACGAACCAACCAAATAAACAAACACTATCATTATCATCATCAACAACAAAATGATTTTATCGAATCAGTTCAGTAGCCCTCAGAAAAACATCCCAGCCAATCGGATGGGACCTTTACAGTCCCTGGCTGTTCCTATTGGGTGAGTCACTGTGCGAAGCAGGGATACAAGGAGTTTGGGCTCTGCAGCTGGCTGGTCTGAGTTCAAAGCTTGGCTCCACCACTTCCTGGGTGAGTGACCCTGGAAAAGTTACTTGACTGCTTTGTGCTCCAGTTTTCTTGCCTGTAAAATGACCATAATAATAGTGACCTGCTTTGTAGGACTCTTGTGAGGATAAATGTGCTAACTCACCCCAGGCACTCGGCTCAGTTCCTGATACCTGCCCTTGAGCTGCATCACCATCCGATTTTAGAACTGTGCAGAGTTGGCCCAGCTCCAGGGTAACGCTGTTTCGTGGACTGGTCTTTATTCATAGCATGAAAAATTGCTAAGAAAGGCAGTTAAGATTACTACGAATTAGGACCACGAGAGGAGCCAGGAAGAGGCTTGACTGTGTCGTGTAATGCCATCAAATGTAAACCGGCTAGGTAGGTATCTGTCCTGCAAAGAGCTGGTATGCTCAGATGAGGACCAATGGGGCAGCAGAAGACTCCTTTCAATGTCTTTCATGGGCTTTCAGCTCACAGCACAGCAGTCATGCAAAGGCTGGAAAGGAAGCTGGGCTGTAGGATAGCAGAGCAGATCATAAATCAAAGGCATGCTCCCTCCTACACAGACGGCGGGAGGGCCTGGTGCCACAGGACGTGAAGTCCCCGTTCCCCCAGGAAAATGAAGTATCAAGGATCAACCATCACATCGCTTCTGTCATCAGCTAGTTATAAGGAAAGGTCAGAGAGTTTGGCAAATTCTTACTTGAAAAGAGATCTCTTTGGCCCATCTGAAGACTCTCAAAATGGTGAAGGGGATTAATCAAATTGTTTCTGACAAAGACCATGAAAACAAGAGAATTTAATTTGAAAATTAGGAGCATGTGAAAACTAAAAGGCATAGTTCGAGCCAAACAATTTGAGGCGATTCTCAGCATTCATATGGATTACGTTACGAAGTCCAGGGGAGGCTGGGGAGCAGGAGGCAGGAACATGATGGTCACCAAGTTATCATGGCTGGGGAATGCATATTAATGGCAATGAAATCACCTAATGTGTGCTGAGTCCTTACAAAGTGCCACAGGGGAAGCCCAAGAATACTGTAGTGGGTAGCCTTTCCCTTCTCCAGGGGATCTTCCCAACCCAGGAATCGAACCAGGGTCTCCTGCATTGCAGGCAGATTCTTTACCAACTGAGCTATCAGGGAAGCCCATACTGAGTGTCACATCCAACCCGAAGCACTCTACACATATCAGCTCCTTTAAAATTCTCAACAGCCTCATAGGTATGTGTGTGCTAATTTGCTTTATTCATGTCTGACTCTTTGTGACTCTATGGACTGTAACCCACCAGACTCCTCTGTCCATGGGATTCTCCAGGCGGGAATATTGGAGTGGGTTGGCGTGCCCTCCTTCAGGGGATCTTCCCCACCCAGGGATCAAATCTGGACCTCTTATGACTCTCCTGCACTGGCAGGTGAGTTCTTTACCACTAGCACCACTGGGGAGCCACTAACAACAGCTTCATAGGTAGGTACTATTTTTACCTTCATTTCTAAAACACAGAGACTGACCTGTTAGCAGTCATCCAGATTTGAATGAAGGTTGTGTGAGACTGGGACCCAACTCCCTGCCACTACCCTGCCCTGCTACCTTGCTGGTGCCATCATTGTGGTGGGATGTGTGTCGCTTGGTGGCTTTGCAGAGTCTTTTTTGTAGTATTTGTTTATTTGGACGTGCCAGGTCTTAGTTGCAACACACAGGATCTTCGATCTTCATTGCAGCTTTCGGGATCTACATGATCATTTCCCTTGATCAGGGAAACAAAGCAAGTTGGTGACCAGACCTGCATTTCAGGGGGATGCCTCGAAACCCATTAACAGGGAAGAGAGGGTACAGAAATCCTCCCCCCACCTCCTCCCCCAACCCATGTGTCTTCCTTCCCTGCTCCTCCTTCCCCTTTCCTTCCTCTTCTTAACTTGTCAGTATGGACAACTTAAAGTGCATACTTGTCATCTGCTTTAACCATTATCAACCATTTTCGGCCTCATTTTATCTACCATCATCACTTTTTTTTTCCTGGAGTATTTTACACTAAATCCCAGAAATCATATCATTTCACCAGTACATACATATGTTGAACAGATAGGGGCTTTTTAAAAAGCATAACCACTATGTCATTATCACACCTAATAAAACGAACAATTAATCCTGAAAACATCATCTAATCTCCAGTCCATATTCAATTTTCCTCTATTATCTTAAAGACTTTTTTTTTTTTTTTTTTTTTT
>SJYV01018252.1:83465-108746 GCA_006410875.1 Neotragus pygmaeus | reverse complement strand
GGGTGGGATTGGGGGCTGGGGGCGCAGGACGGTCGAGGACCGGGGGGTGAGGACAAGGGTGATCGCTGCTAGGGGCACAGACTGTGGGGGCTGAGGGCGCGGGGCCGCGGGACCGAAGGTGCGGGGCTGAGACTGGGGTGGTCTCTGGCCGCGCCCACCCCCCTTCGTTTCCTTGCTCTCCGAACCTTCGCCCGTTCGGCTCCCGAATCCGAGCGGAGGCGGCTCAAACCTGCGGCCGGGGTGCGCCGAGGGGGGCGACCGTGGCTGGCTGGGGCTCGGCGGCCGGGTTCCTGCAAGTTCAGCGGCTCACGTGGCTCCGCCGCGCTCACCTGCGCGGCCGCGGCTTTGTGTTGGGGAGCAGGTTCCCGCGACGCCAAGGCCTTGCATCCGGGCCCCCCACTCACACGCCGGCCGCCAGAGACGCCGGGGGCGGGGGGCGACTCCGTCCGGCCTTTGGGGCTGGGCCCGCGGAGCAGCCTGGGCTGCGACTCCCCAGACACCGGGGAACGGGGACCCGGCTCGGATCGCCAGAGTCCGCGGCCGGCTGGGAGAGGGAGCTGGGTCCCCGAGCCCGAGGTGCCGGGACCCACCCGCGGCCACCTCCTCTGCCGGCAGGTGGCGCGCTGGCCACCCCCGGACGGTTCGGGCAGCGTGTTCT
Source organism: Neotragus pygmaeus (assembly GCA_006410875.1). Taxonomy (NCBI): domain Eukaryota; kingdom Metazoa; phylum Chordata; class Mammalia; order Artiodactyla; family Bovidae; genus Neotragus; species Neotragus pygmaeus. The sequence goes on along the minus strand of SJYV01018252.1, from coordinate 108,088 downwards.
CAATCCGCGATTGGATCCCCTCAGAAAACGCGTGAGCCCGCGAGCAGAAGTTGCCAAGTCTTTTCGTTTGCGCAACTCGCCCGAATTTAGCCTTTCCCATTTAATAGTAATTACGACTCACACAGCTGTGTTGCCGTTCTTAACACATCCTGCGTTGGTGCCAGCCATCTCTTGATTCTAAAACCACCCCAGGGTTAGCGATTAGAGTATAATATTGTCTTTTCTTTACCCGAGGAAACATGTGCTCCGAGAGAGGTCCCCAGGTTCAGTGGCAACTCAGGACTCACCTCCTGTCCTTTTTCTCCAAATCCTGTGCTTTCTAGGGTACCACGGGGCTTACTGTTTACGGAGCAAGGCAAGAAGCGACAGGTCCCGGTTCTTTTGTCCTCCTTGGTGTTTCCCAAGCCTGGCAGGGCTACCAAGGTGAATTCCGGCAGAGCCTTGTGTTGCGGAGACCGGGATGTTTTGTGTTGGTACACTGCATGCCTGGTTCAAGCGGTTCTCAGAAGAGCACATAAAAGCACTTCTGGAAAATTTTGCATGCAATTTAATTTCCTTCATTTTGCTTGGAAATGCTCCCCCAAGGCTTCTATTAGTGTTATTCTCCAAACACCCAGAGTAGTGTGGAATCTGCACACTTCCATAGGAGAATATTTTAAAAACTATGTTTTTCAAGTTGAAAAATGATATTTTTAAGATCTCTCACTTATGAAAACTTCAATCTATATGTATGTATATATGTATGTATGCATACAGTTGGTAATAATAATAGTGTGTGTGCTCAGTCATGTCTGACCCTTTGCGATTCCATGGACTGTAGCTTGTCAAGCTCCTCTGTCCATGGGATTTTTTCAGGCAAGAATACTGGAGTGGGTTGCCATTTCCTCCTCCAGGGGATTTTCCCGACCCAGGGATTGAACCCACTTCTCCTGTGTCTCCTGCTTTGTCAGGTGGATCCTTTACCACTGTGCCACCTGGAGATCGCATATCAAGTTGGTGGGAAACTGTTTCTGGCAGTTTCCCGTATGGAGAGACCTGGGCTTGACCAGGTCAGAAGAGAGAGTGAAAGAGAACTTCCATTCCCTCCACCCCCGCCCCCGCCCTGTCTGCTTGTGTCCTGTTTGCATATTTTACAAGGAGCATATACCCATGAATTACTTTTGTAATTCAAAAGTGTGTGTGTGTGTGTGTGTGTGTGTGTGTGTGTGTTGGGGGTGGGGAGGGGAGGTGTAAAAGGCTCCTGAAGCCTGGACTGTGCGTGCTAAGAGGGACCAGACGGGAAGTCCACGCAGGGAGCCGGTGAATGGGGGATGCGGGTTCTGGCGTTTAGTAGATTGGAACTCGGGGACTTCCAGAGATAATTTGGAAAGGATGGTTTTGGCACCAATAAAAAGAGTCCCAAACAAATGTCATCTCGCAGAACTCTTTCCACCAGGAGGGGAGCAGGGAGAAGGTGTATTACGTTCAGGGAGGAACTGGATGAATGTGTGGAAAATGGGTTTCCAAATGGGATACTGGGAGGTGTGAAGGAGGCCAGGCAGGTTGAAATAGTTGCTTTGGGGCCTGACTGAGCCTTTCCACCCGGAGGCCTGCGTGGGCACTGCAGGCCCTGGATTCGGGTCTGGGCGAGCTGTGGGCTGGTGTCACACGTTCCTGAGTCTGATTCACTCCAGAAGCAGAAGGCTTGGGGACAGCGTTTGGCGCTGGGCTCTTCACAGCGCTGGCCTCTGCTTGGCTCCGTACATATGTTTGCAGTGGCTTGGTTTCAGCTGATGGGCAGGGTGACAGGGCTGCTTCTTGACAAATGGTTTCCTCTTACGTCACGGTTATCGGTCCTGCGTTCTCTTTTCTCTGTGTGTGCCTGTGCCTGTGCCTGCCCTCCTGGACCGGGCATCTGGGTCTGACATGTTCTGGGTGCATTTGCTTTTTAAGCAGGGGTGCTCTGCTCTGGTCACCTCCATCACAAGCCCAGCGTGGGCCCCTCGGATGAAGCTATTTTGGCAGAAAGAAGAGGACATCAATTCCTTAGAGACTCATTTCCAGTAAAATCTTGCAGCCCTGTGTTTGGGCCACTAATGACTTTTGTCAGCCACAGAGGGTTCAGATGCCAAGTAAAAGCTAAAGGGAAATGTAACATTAATTCACCGGGAGGCTTGCATAAGGATGGAGCCCCCAGCTCCACACCCTTGTCCTTCCATTGGACCTGAATAAGGCTAATACGTTGGTGAAGGTCTTTGAAGTGAAAGTGAAAGTCACTCACTCATGTCTGCCTCTTCATGACCCCATGGGCTATACAGTTCAAGAATTCTCCAGACCAGAATACTGAGTGGGTACCTGTTCCCTTCTCCAGGGCATCTTCCCAACTCAGGGATTGAACCCAGGTCTTTGGCACGGCAGGTGGTTTCTTTACCACGTGAGCCACCAGCGTGTTTATTTCAGTCTTCTTCCTGCCTCCTTCCCCCCGTCATTCCCTCCCTCCCTTTCACAGATGGTGATTGGACGTCTCATTTGTTATCACCTCCTCATCTCTGTATCCAGCTCTAAAGGGTCCAACACACCAGTTGAGTGATCAGAGCATGAGGAGTGGAAACCAGAGAAAGGGCCTCTCCACCCCATTCTGGGTGCACAGTTCTCAGCTGGGGAGGGAGAGGTTTTAATTTGAATAGGAGTTTTAATATTAATTCTTGGAGTGAGAATGTTCTGCTAAGAGAAACCAGAAGGTGGTGAAGATCTGCCCAGATTTTAAGCAGAGGAAGGAATGAATACACCCACAGGGTGGGGGCATGGGGCAGGGGTGAGGGGCAGAGTTGCTTTTGCTTCTGCCCTGAAGAATGGCTTGCGTTCCATAAACCTGTTCCTCCTGTACAGGGTGTGAGGCTTAAGGACAAAGGGAGACCACGTGCTGCAGGGCTGAATGTTTACAGGTTATATAGTAGGCTAATGGATGGTTAAATAAGTAGGTTTGATCTTCCAACCTTGATGAGTAATTGCTCCATATACTCAAAGGTCCGGATAGTCAAAGCTATGGTTTTTCCAGTAGTCATGTACAGATGTGAGAGTTGGTCCATACAGAAGGCTGACCACCAGAGAATTGATGCTTTTGATTTGTGGTGCTGGAGAAGACTCTTGAGAGTTCCTTGGACTACAAGGAGATCAAACCAGGTAATCCTGAAGGAAATCAACGTGGAAAGCCAAGTCCAAAGAGGAATTCGCAGACACTTTAGAATTCGCTGCTCTGGAAAATGGTGGGAGGAGGAGGAAGGCTTTGCGTGGACCAACTGTCTTCACTGCTTTTTTTGTCTTAATTTTTTTGGCAGGGAAGCCTGGCGTGTGGCAGTCCGTGGGGTCAGAGACAATTGGACAGGACTGTGAGATAGAACAACCTCTAATTTGTTGTTGTTGTTTAGTCACTAAGTCATATCCAACTGTTTTCGAGGTCATGGATTTCAGCACGCCAGGCTCCTCTGTCTTCCACTGTCTCCCGGAGTTTGCTCAAATTCACGTCCATTGAGTTAGTGATGCTCTGCCACGCCCTCCTCCTTTTGATTCAATCTTTTCCAGCATCAGGGTCTTTTCTATTGAGTCGGTTCTTCACATCAGGCGATCAAAGTATTGGAGTTTCAACTTCAGCAACAGTCTTTCCAATGAATATTCAGGGTTAATTTCCTTTAGGATTGACCTGTTTGATTCCATTGCTGTCCAAGGGACTCTCAAGAGTCTTCTCCAGCACCACAATTCAAAAGCATCAATTCTTCGGCATTCAGCCTTTTTTACGGACCAACTCTCATATCCATACATGACTACTGGAAAAACCATAGCTTTTGACTAGATGGGTCTTTGTCAGCAAAGTGATGTCTCTGCTTTTTAATATGCTGTCTAGGTTTGTCATAGCTTTTCTTCCAAGGAGCAAATGTCTTCTAATTTCATGGCTGCAGTCACCATCCTCAGTGATTTTGAAGCCCAAGAAAATAAAATCTGTCACTACTTCCACTTTTCCCCCCTTCTGTTTGTCATGAAGTAATGGGACTGAATGCCATGATCTTAGTTTTTTTTAATGTTGAGTTTCAAATCAGCTTTTTCACTTTCCTCTTTCACAGTCATCAAGAGACTCTTTAGTTCCTCTTCACTTTCTTCCGTTAGAGTGGGATCATTTGCCTATGTGAAGTTGTTGATATTTCTCCCAGCAATCTTGATTCCAGCTTGTGATTCATCCAGCCCAATATTTGGCATGATTTACTCTGCATATAAGTTAAATAAGCAGGCTGACCATATACTCTTTTTGCTGTTTTGAACCAGTCAGTTGTTCCATGTCCGGTTCTTATAGGAGGCAGTGACCAAAATCATCCTCTTCTTTAAAAGAAGGCTTTTCCCCTTCTGCCATTAACTTGGCGAAGAAGGCCAGTTGTCCTGTAGGATCCCAAGTTCTAGATTTGGCTGGCTACTCCCAAGTGGTGTAAATAATTTGATCCACTATCCCCTGCATCTCATCTACATTAGAGATTAGGTGTGAATGTTTGATTAGACTTAGGATCTTTTATTTGGGAGAGTGGGGGAGGGCAAGAATGCTTCACAGGTGGTCCGGTGAATCTTGCAAGATCATGTGTTATGGATTGAATGTTTACGTTCCATCCACCCCCTAATTCATACGTTGAAGCCCTAACTTTCAGTGTGATGGCATTTGGAGATGGGGCCTTTGGAAGATAATTATGAAGATTTAGATGAGGTCATGAGGGTCGGGTCCCCATGATGGGAACAGTGTCCTTATAAGAAGAGGAAGGGAGACTAGAGCGTCCTCTCTCACTCTCCCTTCCCATGTGTAGACTCCAGAGTCGGCTGTCCGCAAGCCAAAAAGATAGTCCTTATCAGGAACTTGATCTTGGACTTCCCCGCCTCCCGATCTGAGAAATAAATGTCTGGAGTCTAAGCCAGTCAGTCTGTGGCATCTGATAAGGCAGCCCAGGCTGACTAGTACTGGTGGACATGACTTTTTTTTTCCTCCTGGAGAGTTGGGTTTTAAACCTCCACCAGAATATCACTGTCTACAGGTTCCCACTTTCTCCTCTCTCTTTCCTTCTCAATTCATCTTGAAGAAACTAGGCCTTGATAGCATTCTCATTGTTTAAAATTTTGTTGATTATAGGGCTTTCCCCTGGCTCAGCAGTAAAAAAATATCCGCCTGCAGTGCAGGAGACTGGTGGGAGACGAGGGTTCGATCCCTGGGTCAGGAAGATCCCTCGGTGAAAAAAATGGCAACCCACTCCAGTATTCTTGCCTGGAAATCCCCTTGGACAGAGGAGCTTGGTGGGCTATAGTCCATGGGGGGACAAAGAGGAGGACACGACTGAGCAACTAAGTCTTATACAGAGGTGGTGGACTAGCTATACTGTTCTGCACTTAGCTTTGTTGTTTCATGATGGACTCTGGAGACTGCTCTAGATCAAGGCATAGGTAGCTTCCTACATTCATTTTGTTTTTCACAATTTAAAAATTTGTGGTTGAAATTTTTTTTAGCTACATAAACCATAAAATTTACCATCTTTACCATCTTTAAGTATAGAGTTCAGTGGTATTAAATACATTGAGTGTGGCTTACCTGTCACCCCCATCCATCTCCAGAATGTTCGTCTCGCCTGCATTCATGTTAGCAGCTCTATAGTGCTTGGTGGTGCCAACGACTGTAGTTTTTTTCAGTGAGTCCCCTACAAACAGACATTGTGTTCTTCTAACCTTTTGTGTCACATGTAATGCCATGGTAAATAGCCTTGTGAGTTATTCATTTCATATTTTAAATTTTTTAAAAAAACTTTGTTTGGGGCTGTGCTGGGGCTTCACTGCCGCACAGGCTTTTCTCTACTTGCGGCGAGCGGAGGCTGTTCTTGAGTCGTAGGGCGAGGACTTCCCATTATGGTGGCTTCTCTAGATGCGGAGCACAAGCTCTAGGGTGTGCGGACTCAGTCGTCGTGGCTCTCAAGCCCTAAGCCATGGGATGAGTAGCTCCTCGGCATGTAGAATCTTTGCGGATCAGCGATCGAACCTGTGTCTCCTGCATGGGTGGGTGGATTCCTCACCACTGAGCCACTAGGGAGGCCCTCATTTCACATTTTTGCCAATGCCTCTTTAAGATACATTTTAAAAAGAGGGCTTTCAGAGTGAGAAGGTAAATACGTGCATAATTCTGCCAGATAGTATCATAGAAGTTATACTGTTTTGTATTCCCATCAGCAGGTTTTTCTTGGGGTGTATTTGAAAATGACACTTCAGTGATGCTGGGGCAAAATGGCCTTGGGGAGGGGATGAAAACAGCCTTCCCCGGCCAATGCTGCCTGTCAGTTCCACCCACCCCTCACGTTTGTGAGGTCACAGATGGAAAGCTGAACATTGTATGTATGGTATGAACATTGTATGTATGTATGTATGGTAAAGAATCTGCCTGCAATGCAAGAGACCTGGGTTTAATCCCTGGGTCAGGAAGATCCCCTGGAGAAAGGAAGGGCTACCCACTCCAGTATTCTTGCCTGGAGAATCCCATGGACCGAGGAGCCTAGCAGGCTACAGTCCATGGGATTGCAAAGAGTTGGACACTGAGGGTCTAACACTATCAGTTCAGTTCAGTTCAGTCGCTCAGTCGTGTCCGACTCTTTGCTATAAACTATTAAAATAAATTCTGTCACTGACCTTGACAAACACACCCTCCTAATGACCTGGGGGTGGGGGGTTGAGGCTCACTTTTAGAAATCTTGCCTCCGTGAACTTTGTGCGGGGACTTGGCGGTGCAGGAAGAACTCCCCTTCTCTTCCCTTCTTGTGCCCCTGACAGCTCGCCCTGGTCGGGCCTCACCCACACAGCCTGGACACTCCCGTCCAGCCCACCACCCGCTCCTCACCCAGCCACTGCCACCTGGCCGTATCTCCTGCCTGTGTGTGTCGGGGAGGGAGTTCTGGGCCCCTGGGCACCCACACTTGCTCTCGCGGGGGCTGGGCTCTGGGGGTCATATCCCCTCAGCCCCACAGTCTCCTTGCCCTGTGGGGTGGGGTGTGGCCAGAGGGGGCCAGATTGGGGTCACAGTAGCCCACTGCCTAGGATGGGGCTCCTCTTGCCCGGGTTTAAGGCAGTTTTGGGGGGATGTTGAATGAGTCTTGGGGATGGAGCAAGGATGCATGTACCCCAAATCCTCAAAAGTTGGATGGCCTTTCCCCAGAAGACCGTGGCCACAAAATGTTGCAGTGACTGAGCTAAGCCGTCTGTGTCCAGATGTTCCCATCCCGTGTCCTCTCTGCCTGGTCCCCTGTTAGACTCTGAGGACCACAGGGGATGTCACTTGCCTGCTGCGGGCCTGGCCCAGGGCAAGGAGCAGAGTCGGGCCCTGCCGGTTGTGTGGAGTGAACCGGATTGTATCCACCAAGGACCCACTGAGGCTGCGAATTCAGAGCGGATGCGGGTCCTGCCGGGGGTCACTTTGCAGGCAAGTGGCATGGGACACGCAGGAGCTGGGGATGAAGAGATCCCTTCCAGACATGACGGGGAGCTTCGGGGAAGGAGGGTCCAAGGTGGCTCACAGGGATTTTGTTCTGGCTCCTTTAGAAACACATCTGTATTCTGGCCTGACGTTCAGAGCTTTTACCGATTTTCACACTGTTCTAAGAAGTGACAGGATGGAGTTCAGAACTTGCGACTGCTTTTGGTTTTCCGTTTAGAAACTCTCTGACCAGTCAAGATTTTGGAAAGGGTCTGACCCCTGATATGCTGACAATGCTGGACCCGGGCTATTTCTTCCTTCTTCCTCCAGGCCTCATACCTGCCTCCCTCCCCCGGCTTCCCAGGCAGGGCCCTTGGACCCGTGCAGGGGCCAAGGTGCAGTGCTCAGCAGGGCCCACACTTGGAGTTCAGGGCTTTGTCTCCAGTACTGTCTCCCACTTCTCAATGCTCATAGCCTTCAATGCGTGCTTTGTAAGGGAAGTCTGATGGGACCGTGACGCACCAGGGACTTGATCCTTAGCATTGACCATGAACTACCTCTCAACACCTCCCACCACCTCCCTGGTGTTTGTTCTCCGCTACTCACTCCCCACCCTCTGGCACCGCAGATCCACCTGGCCTCCCCTTATCCACCCCTGCCCAGTGACCACTGCCACCCTCTGCCTCTGGCTGGAGCCTGGATGTGCGCTCTGAGAGGGCTGGGATTGGGTGTGTGCACCCTGAGGCACCCTGGAGTGGGGTATGGGCAGCTGTAGTCCCCGCCCTGGGCTGGCAGTGCCATAGTGTGCTTAATGGGTGACTCAGCAGGGCAGAGCCACCCTGATCCTGGCATGTCCCGGGGAGAGATGGTAATACCCTGAAAGGGTGCCCATCCGCTCTGTGATGATGGGCCCTTGGGAGGGGCAGATGCCTGGCTTGACTTCCCTGCCCCTGACCTGGACGATGCTACAGCCTGCTGGCTAGCGGGAAGGGTGGCTTGCGTGTGCACTTACACCCCGTGGAGTTGCAGGGAGGGGTCTGCCCTTGCTAACCATGAGGGTCTCCGTGCATAAAGGAGCACACGCGAAACACTGAATAAATGACAGGTTGAGAAAAAGACAGATACTATCTTTACTGATCCAGCTCTTTGAATGAGGGGTCCCGTAACTTCAGTTTGCACTGCGTCCCACAGATTATTTAGCTGGTCTTCGATACAGCATCCCCTAAACAGCAGGGCACTGACCGGCTCATCAGGATGAACTGGGGAGACTGAAGAATTGGATAACCAGACTCATGCAGACTCGGGAAGTCTACGGCCTGGAGAGCTGTGTCTAATGGCCTCCCCAAGTGTTTTTTTTCTTTTCTTTGATGTAGCCAGGTTTGAGGAGCACTGCCTGGAGAACAGAGTTTTTTTTGAGATTCTTTCATCATGACCCATAGTAGGAAATACCTTTTATATGGTGCTTAGTCTGTGCATATGCACACACGCACACACACACACACACACGCACACACACACACCCTTGAAATAAGTTTCACAAAATCGTGCTTACTATTACCATATGTGATCCTTTCTTTTTTATTGTATTCTATCTAGTTCATAAAAAAATGCTTGCCAAGACTCAGAAAATTGATTCCCGCAATGAGAGACCCCTTGCTCTGGGGAAATGCAGGGGTCTTTTGGCTTCCCACCCCCTCTTCCCAGTTCCTGTGCCTCATCCTCTAGGCTCATCTCTGACTCTGAGGTCTCCTTCTTGTTTCTGCTGAGCTGAGGCGCCTATCCTGTCCACTCCCTACCCCATATCTCGGCTCCACCCTCTTCTGGGGCAGTCACAAACCCCCCTCCTTCAGGAAGTCTTCCAGGATTGCTGTGTTCCCTCTCTTTGGGTGGTTTCCTATGCTTCCTGTATCTGTGGTTGCCTGTGAGCTTTGTACCAAGAACTCACTTCCCGTTCTCCTTTCCTGAAGATAGAATCCTTTTTCTTACCTGTTTCCTCCCGAGCATGGCTCTGACTGGTCCACCAGGGACTTGAGTGCATGAGCCGGCCCGTGCCCCGAGCCCGGGCTGTCTGCCACCCACCCACGTGAGCTTATCCAAGGTGGGAATTTAACCACCCAGCCTTCTCAGTCCATGGTCAGGGCTGGAGCTGGGGGCTGAACCTTGGGGCAGGGGCTCTTGAATGGGAGAGGCTCTCTGCTGATTCCACAGGAGTGGATGGTCCTTTCCGCCTGCTCATGGGCCCTGTCCCTGCTGCTGGATCCATGGTGCCTGGAGCCTTACCTTCAAAAAGTTACTAACAAGCACCTACTGCATGCTTAGTGCTAGGGTAGTGAGATGACTGCTGATTCAGACTTAGCCTCTGCCCTTGATGAGTTCAGAGGCTGGTTGGGGAAGCCCTCAGAGCAAGTAGTGGAATTTGCTATGACACAGATGTGTGCAAAGTGGGTCAGGTAGGCAAGGGGCATAGGAGCAAGTACCATTTAGGGAAGTTTGGTGTATGGGTGTTTGGGCATCTTTGTCTAAGTTTTCTCCTCTGTAAAGTGGGAGTGATCAGGTCTACTTTGTCAGGCTGTTGTAGTGTTAGGTGAGTGAAAATTAAAAGTGCTTTGAGAAACATGTCATAAACGTTCTGCTCATGCTTGTGATGTGTAGTGTGCTAACTTTGCAGAGTGCCAAGGAGGGGGGCAGTTTCACAGACCTAGGAGGCCGCCGAATCCTGTGGTTGGGATGATGTTCCAGACTCTGCCTGTGTGCGTGCCCAGTCGTGTCTGACTCCTTGCCACCCCAGGGACTGTGACCCACCAGGTTTCTCTGTCCGTGGGATTTCGCAGACAACAATACCTGAGTGGGTTGCCATGCCCTCCTCCAGGGGCTCTTCCCCAACCAGGGATTGAACCCGTGTCTCCTGCAATGCAGTCAGATTCTTAACTACTTGAGTCATCGGGGAAGCTTGTTCCAGACTCCACACCTTGGGAGACGCTGGCCTGGTGGACCAAGGCTATATGCCAAGGTCTTTTTAGAAGAGTCACCTTTGAAGTGGGTCTTGTAGGGTGAGCAGAGGTGTTCTCTGCAGTGACTGGGAAGGGCGTTATCGGGCAACAAAACAGCTGCCTGAGGGCTGGGAGTGTGGAGCAGGCGGGGCCTTTCGGAATCCGAGGGCGAAGCCTCTTTTCTGCCGCCCCAAGGAACCTGGGCTTTGTAACGAGACTTGGCCACAGTGGGTCCCATGCCAGCTTCACTGGTGCGGATGAGGCGGGACAGAAGAAGGCGAGCAGCTAACGGGCCGTGTCAGGAGCCCCGAGGCAGCGCTGGGGCGGTAGGGATGCAGCTGAGGCAGGAGTGCTCAGAGTCTGCGCGGCTGGCAGCATCGAGCCCCTCAGTGGATGGAGGACCAGCGGGAGCGGATTGCAGCCTCGAGCTCCTGGCCTTGCCCAGAGCCTGAGAGGGCCGGTAGCTGGCTCTTTGGCTCCCGGGAACCTGGCAGAGGCGCCACGGTGTTTTCTCAGCTTTGAAAAGCAACGCGGCATGGCATTCACACACCTTGTGTTTTGGTCAGATACTTGTATTTTTAACATCTAGGGCAGGCTTGCGCTTATCAGGTGTTCCACGGTTGCTTTTTGAGCAAGTGAATGAACAAGTGGCTTGATCTCTGACCTCCAGGAAGCTGAGGGGGTGGCCTCTGCCCCCGTGCAGCTCTGTCATTCTAAGAGGTCCTGGCGTGAGGTCCTTGTCCGCGCTTTGCCCCCACCGACCAGCTCTAGAAGCCGTGTTTAGGGGGGCCACAGAGGTCACCCTGCTCTAGGGGGTCCTGCTTCTTCCTTTGAAGTAGGAAAGTGAAAACCTTAAAATGTTAGTCACTCAGTCGTGTCCAACTCTTTGCGACCTCAGGGACAGTAGCCTGCCCGGATCCTCTGTCCATGGGATTCTCCAGGCAAGAATATTTAAATGGGTTGCCAGTCTCTTCACCAAGGGATCTTCCCAACCCAGGGATCCTACCTGGGTCTCCTGCATTGCAGGCAGATTCTTTACCTTCTGAGCCAGCTTTGAAGTAGGAGTGGGTGGAAATCACACAGAATGGTCTGAATGTGAATATCTGGTGAGGCCNTCCTATGGCAATAAGAACACGACTCCAGGCTTCTCTTGGCTTGAGCTGGTCCGACACTTCATTGCCGCTTCGAGTGTGCGAGCTGGATACGGACCAGCTCTGCCTGGGGCAGGGGAATCGAGTAACAATAACTAACTGTTAGAGGATTTTCGGGAATCCTGCAGCGGATCCTTGGGTAGGGGACACACAGCACACTGTTCTCCTCTCTGAAGAATCAGGGGGTCCCCAGCCTCCTTGCCCTGCCTCCCAGAAACATCTCAGGGTCGAAATGGTTCTTTGGTGGCCTGGACGAGACCACCTTGAGAGGAGCTGGATCCAGTCCAGGTCAATTTTGTAACATTCGGGCAAGAGGCAGGGGGGCCTCCACCTCCTGGGCCTCCGTCTGCCCCACCCCTAGCCACCTCCAGAGTGATGGGTGGGAAGGTCAGAGCTGGCCACGCTGACTGCTGACCTCTGCCAGCTCCCCTGCCGCCTGGACTGATGTTGCCAAGCTTGTTCTGTCAGGTGTTAATGGAAGTTATGAGAAGCAACCTGGGATGTGCTCATGAACCAAGCTTGAGAGTTTCCTTCAGAATGAGGGAGGGAGTGAAGAGCAGGCTCTGAAGCCTTGCAGCCTGGCTCTGAATTTCGGCTCTGGGTGGCCCTGACCGAGTCATCTGACCTCTCTGTGCCTCAGTCTCCATATCTGTAAAATGGGCACGATCGCAGTGTTTCCCTCCTCGGGTCGTTCTGGGGCTTCAGTGAGTTTACATTCACAAAGGGCTTGGAAAAATATCTAGTAAACACTCTGTGCAGCCCCATGAAGTGGTAAAGATTTTCCCAGAGCAGGCAGCAGGCTGCTGAGCCTTGCAGAGCTTGGGAAGAAGCAGGGGTTTGCAGACGTCTGTGGCCACCAGATACGTTTTTGGGGAGCATGTTGTTTGGGTGGGGTCCCAGATGCTGTGCTCTGGGGAAGACTGGCCTAGTGGGTCGAGGTTAGATGCCTCAGTGTTATGGCAGCTTCCACCTTTTGCAGAGGACCTCTTTCTGGGGGTCATTTGCAACCTCACCCTGCAGTTGCTCCCACTGGTGCTGTAGGGGAGCCAGAGAAATACAGAAGGGAGAGGCCAGTTGGTTTTCCTGAATCCCTTAGACCCCGCTCAGGTCTTCATGGCCAAGAGTGAAGGATGGGGGCCCATTCTCACTCCCAGCAGAACCTCAGCCACTGGTGGGGAGGGAGCACTGAGGGTCACCCTTGGAATACGACTGGGGAGCAGTTTGGAGGGTCTGGGGTCCGGAGATGCCCATGGTGAGTCAGAGGCAGAGGAGTTCTGAGGAGCTTCGTGTCCCGGGAATGTGACAGCTGAGGGGGCCTCATGTGGCCCCAGGATGGGGGAGAAGGGACCAGGGGCTCCACAGTCAAGCCGGCCCTTCCCTTCATGGACTCAGTGCCGCACGTGTAACGTGAAACTAACAGGATTGGGCTGAGATCAAATGAGGAATGTGTTTGTGAAATATGCAGACTAATTATTACTCAGTGTGGCCTGCTTACTGGCCGAGGGCCCCACTCTGCAGCTCCGTTTGGCCCAAGTCCACCCTCTGAATAAGACCAGGGGCACCAACACTTGCAGAAGGGTGGATGTTTACTGTGTGTGTGTGTGTGTGTGTGTGTGTGTGTGTGTGTGCGCGTGCGCGCGCGCGCAAGCACGCACCCACATGGTGTTTGCGGCCATGCCTGGCTGTGGTTTGCAGTGGAAACATCTTTTGTCTTTGAAAGTATGGTCCCCTCCCCTTTCCTCATTCTGGAAGGTATGGGACTCTGTGGCATTTACCGGGAAGCGCCCTAGTTCCTAGCACTCAGGGAGGCCCAGCTGAAGGGCTGCTCTGCTTTGGAGCCCTTGTGAAGGCTCAGGCTTTCCTCTTCCTCAGAAGGTAGCTTCTGGAATCAGGCCCTGCTGCAGGCTGCAGGCTGCCCACTGACCCTGCCACTGCTGCTGGTCCCCTGGAGGCGCCAGGGCCTTTGGGGAGAAGGGTGGCAGTTTCCTTCTGATTTGGCTCCAGCTGTCTGCACCCCCACCAATTGCCTCTGGCATCTGACATTTTTGTCATTCCTGCAAGGGCTTATCTGGGGAGTCGCATGTACCTCTTCCTGTTCCTCTGTGATGAACTTGGCTATGTGGCTGATTCTCCCTTCTGAGAGGTCTCCACCTGCCCATACACCCTCTATTTGGGGGGTCATGAGTTCCTGGGCCTCTTCGGGCTTTGCCAGGCTCCTTCTCTCTTTTGTCCCTTGGGTGATGATAACAATTAGCTCAGATCCTAAAGATCTTCATGTAAGAAGTATGAAAGTGTGCCTTCCTGGAGAGGCAGCTGAACAAATGGGAGAGACCCCTGTATCAGGGGCTTGGAGGGAGCACAGTCTGACCCCGCCTAGCCTGCTTCTTGTCTTTCTGGGTGCTCTGCTCATCTCTGGCTACTCTTTAATCTCAAGCTGCTTCCTGCCCCGGGGCCTTTGCCCTGCCTTGACCAGTCTTGGCTTTCTCTTAGCCTGGTTAGTTCCTGCTCAAAGCTTAGAGATCAGCTTACACATCACATCTTCAGGGAACCTTTTGCTGCCACCCCCTCAAGGTGTTAGGGGAAGCACACTGAAACCGCCCACCCTGGCCAGGCACCATAGTAACCATTTGCATGAGTTGTTTTATGACAGGAGATCCTGATAAAGAATACGGAACTAATAAGCCACCACCAACTGGAAGAGTTCGGGAAAGGTCTAAAGGAGACATCGCGTGTTCGTCCACTTCCCGGAATCCCTCTCGCTAGCATCCATCTTGGCTGAGTGATGCGTGCGCCACCAGGAAAGACTCTGAATTAGAGTGATTGGCCAAAGACCACCCGGAAACTAATCCCATCACCATAAACCCCGAGACTGCAAGCCACGCAGCAGAGCAGTTCTCCTGGGTTCCCTTACCCTGCTGCTCTCCACTTGGGTGTCATTTCCCAATAAAATCTCTCGCTTTGTCAGCACATGTGTCTCCTTGGACAATTCACTTCTGAGTGTTAGACAAGAGCCCAGTTTTGGGCCCTGGAAGGGGTCCGTCTTCCTGCAACAAAGGTAAGGTCAGGACCTTTTGTTAAATGCCCTCAGAGCTTACTCTCATACTTAGAATCTCATGATAACTGTCAGTCAATCCTATAATTAATTGATTGATAATTAGTTAATAGCTGCCCAAGACTACAAGTCCTCTGCGGACAGGAGTCCCTGCTGTATCTCTAGGTTTTTGCAGAGTGCCTGGATTACAGAGAGCATCCAGGGAAGGACTAACCACTTTGCCAGCTGTACTAGTTTCTTATGGTTGGTGTAACAAATGACCCTGAACTTTGTGACTTAAAACAGCCCTAATGTATTATCTTACAGTTCTCAAGGTTAGACGTCTGAAGTGGGTCTCACTGGGGTGAAAGGTATTCGCAGGATTGGTCCTTCTGGAAAAGAATCCATCTCCTTGCTTTTTCCAGTTTCTGATCTCAGGTGGCCTCAGCCTGCAGCACCTTGGGGCAGGGCTCAGGTTCCTAGCCAAAGACTGAGGCTGGGTTGAGGTGCTGAGGGTGCTGAATCTTAACCACTAGACCAGTGGTCAGTTTCAAGGGCCCTGGCTCTTGGACTTTGCAGAAAAGAATTCCCACAAAGACAGGAAGTAGTGAAGCAAGTAAAGTATTTATTAAAAGGGAAAGCAGGTACAGCATGTGTGCATGGACGCATGGGTGGATTCAGAGACAGAGAGCTGCTGAGCTGTGCTCCCCTGGCAGTTTGAATTACTTTTATGGGACATTTCTTCTGGTTTTCCTTTGGCCGATCATTTTGATTTGCCTGGTTCACAGCCCATATTTGGTTCATCTCAGGATCCTACCATGTGTACACATGCGTCTATTAGCTAAGATGAATTTTACCCAAAAGGCGTCTGGGTAGGACATGCCTTGGCATCACTCCCCTTTTGACCTCTAAGGAGCCTTTTCTGCATATGTGTGGTTGGGGAGATCTCCTGACTTGGAGAATGAGAAACACGTGGTCTGGGTGGGGCCCAGCCATCTCCCTTAACTGTCCTGCTGTTCTCATCACCAGTGGGCATGGAGGGACCAGAGTTGGCACACACAGCCAGTTCCCAGTCCAAGGGAGTGTAAGGCCACAGGGAGTGAATCTCCAATGGCTTGACGCTGGTGGTAGTGGTGGGGGTGGGGCCCATCTGCCTCCTGCCTCAGTTCTAGAGGCTTCTGGCATTCCTTGACTTCTGGCTCCTTCCTCCATCTTCAAAGGGCATTCTCCAGCCCCTCCCTCTGGTTCTGATCCTCCTGCCTCCGTTTTGTAACACCCTTGTGATTAGGCTGGGCCCACCTGGATAACTGAGGCTCAGCTCCCCACTTCAAGATCCTCAGTTTAATCACAACCGCAAAGTCTCTTTCACCACGTGAGATAACGTATTTGCAGGTTCCCAGGGTTAAGATAAGTACATTTTTTGGGACTGGGCATTATTTTGCCCCCCATCACACAAATGAAAATGCAAATGGAATGATACGACAGACAGTTGGAACCTTGGAGAGTTAGTTGTATTGATCCTAGATTTCAGACAGTATTAGGATTGAAAGTGTCTTTGAGCTTCAAAAGCCCGTTAAGACTCAGCCTTGTGGGAAGAGTTGTGATAAAGACATGACTTCCCACTTAAGTTTTTAAATAGGTTGTGAGGTAGGGATTTACCTTTAGTATTTTTTCCCCTAAATCTCCCCTTACGCTTCTACTGAATAATCCATCTATTCCCAATAATTTGAAAATTTTTAAAATTGCATACTAAATTTTGCTATATACATAGCTTTTTATTTTTTTTTCTGAACTCTTAATCAGAAATTGCACTACTTTAATTACTGTATCTTTATTCATTGTTTTGTTAGTTGATAGAGTAATTCCTCTTTTGCTGTTCATCTTTATCAAAATATTCTTAGCATGTGTTGTACATTTTTCTTTGGGTGAATTTTAGAATCATCTTGTCTAGTTTTACAGAAAAACCTGCTGTTGGGGTTTTGATCTAGACTATGTTGACTTAGTGGATTAATAGAATTCGATGTTTATAATACTGCATGTTTTCCAGNTGTTGTACATTTTTCTTTGGGTGAATTTTAGAATCATCTTGTCTAGTTTTATAGAAAAACCTGCTGTTGGGGTTTTGATCTAGACTGTGTTGACTTAGTGGATTAATAGAATTCGATGTTTATAATACTGCATGTTTTTCAAGAACAAGGAACACTGCTCCATTTATCCAGACCTTGTTAGATTTATTCCGAGGCATTTTGTAGTTTTTATTGTGGTCATGAATGTGCTCTGTTTGTTCCCTGACACTTGTAAATGTTTATATCTGGCAAATAGGAAAACTTGGTTTGGAGCAGATTGGTTTTATATACTGCTACCTTCAGGCATGAAAACGCGTGTTAATGGTTTTTCAGGTGGTTCTCTAGGATTTTTGAGGTAGAGACCCCTGTTGTCTTCCAATGTGTATGTCTGTGTTGGTCATTGTGTAAGTCAGCATCTTGGTTGAGTTGGAAGAATGGGGTTTCATCTTTCTTACGAAGGATGATGAGGTAGAGGGCTCTGAGGAGAGAGAAAAGAAAGTGGGCTGTGGTTTGATCTCACCCAGAATCATCTTCTCTGCTCCCTCTTCTCCTCCTTGTCTACAAAGATGATAATATATTCACCTCACCCCTCGGTTTATAGGCAGAATATTTTTGGAGTCAGAGGACCTAGGATCCACCTACCTTTCCCTCCCCTCGATCCCCCCATTTATTAAACAAACAGCCTAATAATGGACTGTGGTTTCTCGACTCCTTGTAGGGTCAGTCATTCTGATCTAAGGCTAAATTATTCTGCCATAATCACCCATCTGTCCTTTCCTCCCCCATCAGCAACCACTTACTCTTCCTGAAGACATCCCTGGTCCTAGGCCGTGAACTGTCAGCTTCTGTTTGGTCTATCTCTTTCTCTCTAACAAAGCCAACGTCTGTTTGAAACAGGAGAGGAGGTGAATGCTGAGCTGAGGGTGGAGAATGTGTGAATTCCTCCCTTCCCCTGCCCAACTTGTCCTGTGCAGGGAAATTTGGTTAAAAGGAAAACCAGAGGCCATCTTGATTAACAGAGGTAAGAACATGAACCTGTGTCCCTCCATACAGGTATCCCAGGTAGATGGCTTTGACTCCCCCTGCCCCAAACCTCAGGTGTCCTAAAGCATTCCTAAGGACCAGAGAGCAGTGCTTCAGACTGGCATGACATTCGATTACAGACCCATGCCAGCTGTATCTTAGTCCTTGTCCAGTTGCTTCATATGGACTGGGGACTGGCTATGTGTGCCAACTCTGGTCCCTCCATGCCCACTGGTGATGAAATCACAGGCACAGGTAAGACTGAGTCACAGCTGTGTCTCAAGTAATACAGAAGGCCAAATCATCAGTGCCTCAGATCTTGGCATGCCCTAGCAGGGAAGCTTCTTGGAGCCTGGGGTTGTCTGCCTTGGTTATCACAATATGCCTGGAATCTGTCCATTTAGAGTCAGAAATAGGTGATAAAGCCAAATAGGTTCGGGCTGGGTGGGCATCGGCCATCTGTGAGTAGTTGGGCAGGTCAGTTTATAAAGTTTCAGTCAAGTTGGACTGTGGTAGATGGTCCCAAAAGCATAGACCTAATACACAGTACTTTGGAGAAAAGCAAATTGGTGTCAGAGCCTCGGCTCCTCATCTAGCTGTGGGAAAGTTCCAGTTACCTTGCATCAGTTTACACATCTGTGAAATGGGACCTAACCAATTCCTGTGGAAGCTTTCAATGAGTTTGAATCGGGGCCGTGTGTTCTGCTTGGAATCTAGCATGAACAGTGGCCCCCGGGGTGGGTCGTGCTGCCTTCTGCATAGCGGAGCACCTGGCCACGTGTCTGCCATGGTCTGTTTTCCCCAGGTCCTGTCTGGCTTGCTTTATTCTTATTTCATGCTCTTGTTCTGCAACTGGGCTGTGAGCCTCTTGGGGTCAGGAGCCTCATCCTTGATGGCTTTGTCTGCCCCAGCAAGTAACCCGTGGCTGAGCATTGATTCAGCCGTGGCAGGCCCAACTTGGACATTGCAGTGTTTACTTTCCAGGCTGAGAGGCCTAAGTCGCTCTGGAACTCAGGATCCTGGAGTTACATTCTAGCCTGGAATGAACCAGGGAGTGAACAGGGCGGCCGAGGGTATTCTGATGCGGTGTGAGGATCCAGGCATTGCATGAGCAAGGGGTTTGGCAGGAAAAAGATCAATTCCCTGCCTGGCTGTTGGCAGGGAGGTGGGAGGGCTGGAAGTTGTCTGCCTGCCGGCCTGGGGCAGCTGCACGTGGGGACAGCTGTCTCAGCTTTGGACATAGGATCTGCCCCAAGATTAATAACAGAGCCTGGGCCATGCCCATGGGGAGCAGAGAGGGGCTTGGGTTACCACGCACCAGGAAATTCGCCTGCCCCGCTGACAGTGGGTGGGTAGCCCAGCAGGATGGATGGGCTCTGGGGGTTCAGGGGGTGTCTGGGCAAGACAGCTCAGGGCTGGCCCAGCCAAATGCACCCCCATGGGACGCAAGCTGACCCTCCCAAGGGCCGCTTTCTTTCCGCTGGACCTGAAACCGGCAGGAGCCGATCTCCAAGAATTATGTGAAGAGTTGAGAATGGAAACCAAATGTTGGTGTCAGGTAGAGAGAGCTGATGGAAGCCCAGGGCCTGGCAGGCCTGGAAGCAGCAGGGGTTGGGGCTCCGGTGGCCAACACAGATGTTTAGGTGAAAGGAGACTGACACATCTTCTTTCAAAAAAGGTTTATTTTCCCCCCCCTGATTATATTTATTATAGATCATTTGGGAAATATGGAAAAGCAGAAAGAAAGAAATCATTTATAGCTCCGTTTTTTTTTTTCTAGGTTTTGAATTTTTAATTCTTTATATTGTGATGGAATTCACACAACTTAAAACTTACCATCTTAACCATGTTTAAGTGTACGGTTCAGCAGGATTAAGTGTATTCACATTACTGTGCAACCATCAGCGCCATCCGTCTCCAGACCCTTTTCATCTTGCAGGACAGAGACTGTACACTCCCTAGACACTGACTCCCCGTTTCCTCCTGCCTGCACCCCCAGCCCTTGGCGACTGCCATTCTGCTTTCTGTGTCCATGGTTTTGACTACTCTGGGTTCCTTGTATAAGTGAAATCATACAGAATTGTTCCTTTGGTGACTGACTTATTTCACTCAGGCTTCCGTGGTGGCTCAGACAGTAGAGAATCTGCGTGCAATGCAGGAGACCCCGTTATTATTATTTTTTTTTATGTCCTCAAAGCTCATCCATGTTGTAGCAAGTGCCAAAATTTCTTCATTTTTTAAAGACAGAAAAATATTCCATTGTGTAGATGGACCATATTTTGTATATCCATTTACCTGTTGATGGACACTTGGGTTTCTTCCAAACCTTCTGGCTGTTGTAAATAATGCTGTTAAGGGACACGGGTGTACAACTTTCTTTTGGCTAGATACTTGGAAGTAGAATTGCTGGGTCATATGGTGGTTCTATTTTTAACTTTTCTGAGGAAATATCATACCGTTTTCCATAGTGGCCACACCATTTTACGTTCCCAACAACAGTGTGAAAGGGTTCCAATTTCTCCACACCCTCACCAACACTTGTTATTTTGTAATGTTTTTTTGGGGGGGATAATAGTTATCCTAATGGGTATGAGATAGTATCTCATTGTGGTTTTAGTTTTTATTTCTCCAATGATTAGTGACTGTTAGCATCTCTTCATGTGCTTATTGTCCATTTGTTTGTCAACTGTAGAGACATGTCTAAGTCCTTTGCAGAATTTTTTTGCTTTTTTTTTCTTTCAAAGATATTTGTTTATGTATTTGCCTGTGCTGGGTCTTAGTTGCAGCATGCAAACTCTGAGTTAATGCATGTGGGATCTAGTTCCCTGGACAGAGACCCAGTTTTGGGCCCCTGCCTGGGGAGCATGGGGTTTTAACCACTGGACCGCCAGGGCAGTCCCTTTTGCCCAATTCTGCATCATGCTTCTCACTGTTATTTTCGTTCCCTTAGCTTTTCTGAGTTTTTACCAATTCATCTCCAAACTCTCTCCCACTTTGGGCAGATTTCCTCCTGACGCTATAGGAGATTCTCCACAACTCTCACCTTCTGGGAGCAGTCGCTCCTGGAACCTCTGACCCGCTGTCATCTGTTATCCTTGCAAGCTTGTGCTTTCTATTAGTTTCTCAGTTCAGTTCAGTTCAGTCACTTAGTAGGGTCTGACTCTTTGCGACCCCATGAACTGCAGCACACTGGGCTTCCCTGGCTATCACCAACTCCCAGAGCTTGCTCAGACTCATGTCCATCGAGTTGGTGACGCCATCCAACCATCTTATCTTCTGTTGTCCCCTTCCTCTCCTGCCCTCAATCTTTCCCAGCATCAGGATCTTTTCTAAGGAGTTCTTTGCATCAGATGGCCAAGGTATTGGAGTTTCAGCTTCAGCATCAATCCTTCCATTGACTATTCAGGACTGATTTCCTTTAGGATTGACTGGTCTGATCTTGCAGTCCAAGGGACTCTCAAGAGTCTTTTCCAAAACCACAGTTCAAAAACATCAATTCTTCACAGTCTGCTCAGCTTTCTTCACAGTCCAACTCTCACATCCATACATGACTACTGGAAAAACCATAGCTTTGACTAGGCGGACCTTTGTCAGCAAAGTAGTGTCTCCGCTTTTTAATATGCTGTCTAGGTTGGTCATAGCTTTTCTTCCAAGGAGCAAGCATCTTTTCATTTCATGACTGCAGTCACCATCTGCAGTGATTAGTTTCTCACCTCTTATAGAAATCCCTTTCCTTTCTCTCCAACTTAGCCATCAGTTTACTTCAGTCTCTCAGTCATGTCCGACTCTTTGTGACCCCATGAATCGCAGCACGCCAGGCCTCCCTGTCTATCACCAACTCCCAGAGTTCACTCAAACTCACGTCCATCAAGTCAGTGATGCCATCCAGCCATCTTATCCTCTGTCATCCCCTTCTCCTGTTCCCAGTCCCTCCCAGCATCAGAGTCTTTTCCAATGAGTCACCTCCTCACATGAGGTGGCCAAAATACTGGAGTTTCAGCGTTAACATCAGTCCTTCCAAAGAACACCCAGGACCGATCTCCTTTAGAATGGATTGGTTGGACCTCCTTGCAGTCCAAGGGACTCTCAAAAGTATTCTCCAACACCATAGTTCAAAAGCATCAATTCTTTGGCACTCAGCTTTCTTTACACTCCAACTCTCACATCCATACATGACTACTGGAAAAACCATAGCCTTGACTAGACAGACCTTTGTTNGCCTTATGATCCATAAGTAATAGAATTAATATTCCAGGCATAAGCCACTGCATTTTGGATAGTCTGTTATACGGCATTATTGTGGCAATAACTGACCAATACAAAAATAGCTTTTTTCCAGTTATCAAACTATAACAGAATACATTGACTCATAAAATGAACACACAGAATAAAGAAAATGGAGAACTAAAATTATTGTCAGATAATCCTGGCCCAAATAGTCAAATAACTGAAGTAAATATAATATTATATAAATGAGTTATATAATTCAAATTCTATATATTCTATATTATATAAGTAAACATTATATGAATAAACAGTCGAATAATTGAGGTAAACACAATATGATATGAGTAAATATCGTTCAGTGTTTGTGGCATAGGAAATGGAATGGTTATACTTGCTCCAGTTCCCCACTTTGATATTTAAACCTAGCATAACTGCTCTGCACTTCTGCCCCTCCTAAGGCAAAATGTCTTTGAGGAACTATAAAGACAAATATTATCAAAGGAAGGGTTCTTTACCAAAAAATACTATTGCCATGTTACTATTTCTGAATTTCAACAATAGTAGGATACAAGGGAAGAAAAAGGCAGAATTCTGTAACAATGAAATAATGTCATATATTTGTTTAGTATATCGGTATTTTAGAATTCCTTTTTTTGAGCTAGCCTATGACTTTAACCAAGACTTCAGTCTTGACTTTAACCTAATGTTCTTTAGCATCACAAACTCACCATCTTCCTTGTCACTACTCATGTTTCTACCATCCAGCCAGCTCCTACCCATCAGCAACTTCCTCATCAGTCAAGTTGTGTCAGAAGCACTCTGGAAGACTCACTCTGTGCCAGAGAACAAATGTCACTCTAACCTCCTAACCAAAGAAGAAACACTTCCTACAAAAGAGCTCTGTCTTTAGAGAAAGCAAATGTTGGTTGGGCTTCCCTGGTAGCTCAGCTGGTAAAGAATCCGCTTGCAATGCAGGAGACCCCGGTTTGATTCCTGGGTTGGGAAGATCCCCTGGAGAAGGGATAGGCTACTCACTCCAGTATTCTTGCCTGGAGAATCATATGGACAGAGGAGCCTGGTGGGCTACAGTCCATGGGGTTGCAATGAGTCAGACATGACTGAGTGACTAAGCACAATGTTTGGCTGAAGAAATACTGGAAACACAAACGCAATAAAAAGCATTGAGATCTGGGTCCAGATCTACTTAATTAAAAATCAGTAACTGAATCTTCAATTGTCTCCCTCCAATTATGAAACTTCAGAGTGAAGTTCAAGCCAGAATAAATCTGATGATAAGAAATAGCTATCTTATCTAAGAGAAAACATCTGGAAGGCTTCATTGGAGGCAGATACATTTCTAAACAATTATCTTGAGAACTGACATTTCTGCAGCTGACATTGGAGGAGGCTGACATTTTATAGAGGTCTTCTGGATAGGATCTCTATCCATCTCTGGACAACCGCTACTTGGACAGATGGTGGCAGGCCAGCTGGACTTTCAGATAAGGATCGGCCTGACTTCAGGCATTTTCCTGTACCCCAGCGTGTAGTTGAAGGGAGCAGAACATAAGCACAGGAAACAGAACACAAACGCATTTAAAGCTGGTGCCTTAGGGAAATGGGAGTTCCATAATCCTGTTTTTGAGTACATCTTACTATGATTTTCAAAGCTGCAGTGTATAACTGCCCTACAGCAGTGAATTCATTTAAAAAGTTCAACTAAGCTTCAGATGAACATGTCTTGTCTTTTTCACTAAAAGTAAATTGAAGTTGTTATTCCACTCCCTGGGCTTCCCGGATAGCTCAGTTGGTAAAGAATTTGTCTGCAATGTAGGAGACCTGGGTTCGATTCCTGGGTCAGGAAGATCCCATGGAAAAGGGACAGGTTACCAACTCCAGTATTCTTGTATGGTGAATTCCAAGGACTGTATAGTCCATGGGGTTGCAAAGAGTGAGACACGACTGAGCAACTTTCACTTCACCACTTCACTTCACTTCATTTTACTCCCTAACCCTAAATATCACTGACTCCAAGAACAATTCAGTCACTCAGTCATGTCCAACTCTTTGTGACCCCAGGGACTGCAGCACGCCACCCCTCCCTGCCCATCATCAACTCCAAGAGCTTACTCAAACTCATGTGCACTGAGTCGGTGATGCTATCCATCATCTCATCCTGTTGTCCCCTTTTCCTCCTACCTTCAATCTTGCCCAGCATCAGGGTCTTTTCAAATGAGTCAGTTGAAAAGTTTTTTGCTTCAGGTGGCCAAAGCATTGGAGTTTTGGCTTCAGCATCAGTCCTTCCAATGAATATTCAGGACTCACTTCCTTTAAGATGGACTGGTTGGGTCTCCTTGCAGTTCAAGGGACTCTCAAGAGTCTTCTCCAACACCACAGTTTAAAAGCATCAATTCTTCGGTGCTCAGTTTTCTTTAGTCCCACTCTTATATCCATACATGACTACCAGAAAAACCATAGCTTTGACTAGATGAAACTTTGCTGGCAAAGGAAAGTCTCTGCTTTTTAATATACTGTCTAGGTTGGTTATAACTTTCCTTGTCCAAGGAGCAAGCATCGTTTACTTTCATGGCTGCAGTCACCACCTACAGTGATTTTGGAGCCCCCCCAAACAAAATCTCTCACTGTTTCCATTGTTTCCCCATCTATTTGCCATGAAGT
>SJYV01018252.1:15663-72578 GCA_006410875.1 Neotragus pygmaeus | reverse complement strand
CTGACTCTCCCCCTGCTCACTCCCTTGGTGCCCCCTGGGCTCCCCTGTCACGGAGCATCTGAAGCTGGCTCCTACTCCTCTGTGCTCGCTGCATCCCCACCCGCGGCATCCAACCTGTGAACGCACCCCGGCAGTCGCCGGCCTGGCTTCCTGCAGCTCTCCACTCGAGGGTCAGAGGGCCCGAGGGAGCCAGCCCCGCCCGTGTCCCCACGGCCCCATCACCGACCCCTCCCCGCTCTGCTCTCAGACCAGGCACCCATGCCAGCTGAGGGGCTGCAATCACCCCTTCGGGGCTCCTCCTCCCCCCGGCAGCTCTCAGCTCCAAGTGGGCAGGACTAGGTCTGTCTGCTATCTTGTCTCCAGTGACAACCGGCACGCAGGAGGCTTGTTGGCTTGCATGGAACTGAACCCACACCTTAAAAAGAAATTAGGTCTGGATGAAGAAAAGACCACTTTTCACTGGAGAATCCAAGGCCAGCTGGATCCTCTGGGTTCATAGACCTGTTTCCGAATAAAGACCCTTCCGTCTGTCCACACAGCCCTGCGTCTGGAGGGTGACAGAGAGGCTGCAGGGAACAAGGCTGCAAGGCCTGCTGGGGAGGCCGAGGGGGCGAGATTGGACCTCGACTTCCCGGAGGGGCAGGGCTTCGGGGGCTCAACATCCCAGCTCCGTGACAGCAAGGGCATGTGTGTTTTCTCGTTCCAACGTGGCTGTGCTCAGTCATCAGTGGTGCCCACTCTTTGTGACCCCATGGACTGTAGCCCGCTAGACATCTCAGTCCATGGGACTTCCCAGGCAAGAGTACTGGAGTGGCTTGCATTTCCTTCTCCAGGGGATCTTCCTAACCCAGGGACGGAACCCCAATCTCCTGTACTGGCAGGCAGCTTCTTAACCACTGGGCCACCAGAGAAGCACATGCCACCGATCTGTATCACATAGAAATGGAATTAAGGCGCAGCGCACTCTTCCTCTGCTGCTGCTGCTGCTAAGTCGCTTCAGTCGTGTCCGACTCTGTGACCCCATAGAAGGCAGCCTACCAGGCANAGAGAAGCACATGCCACCGATCTGTATCACATAGAAATGGAATTAAGGCGCAGCGCACTCTTCCTCTGCTGCTGCTGCTGCTAAGTCGCTTCAGTCGTGTCCGACTCTGTGACCCCATAGAAGGCAGCCTACCAGGCACCCCAGTCCCTGGGATTCTCCAGGCAGGAACACTGGAGTGGGTTGCCATTTCCTTCTCCAATGCATGAAAGTGAAACGTGAAAGTGAAGTCACTCAGTCGTGTCCGTCTCTCTAAGTCTCTGGAATAAACTTGGTCAGGTATCTGAACGTTTAGGAGTTTACACAGCAGGCTGACATACCTCTCCTTCCACAAAGGGGCTGACTTTCCGAGCCTTTAGGAGGAAGCAGGCATGGGGCCACCCTCCTCCACGTGGAAGTGTGACATGGAGCCACAGCAACACAGCAGTGTGTTTTTAGAGGAGTTTTTTTTTTAATTCCATGCCCAGTAATTGTGTTTAGAAGAATTCACTCTAAACAGGACGTACAAACCAGGCAAAAAGCTCTTTGCTTAGATATTCATCTAAGTACAATTTATAATAGAAAAAAAGCTGGAAACAACCTAGGACTGATAACTTACATAAAATTCTTAGCCCAGCAGCCAACTCTGCTCAATATTCTGTAAT
The DNA here is from genome assembly GCA_006410875.1 of Neotragus pygmaeus. Taxonomy (NCBI): domain Eukaryota; kingdom Metazoa; phylum Chordata; class Mammalia; order Artiodactyla; family Bovidae; genus Neotragus; species Neotragus pygmaeus. The sequence continues at coordinate 70,892 of SJYV01018252.1, read as the reverse complement.
GACTCAAATGGGGACAGCTTTTGAGAAAGAATAGATACAATTTACGTCTAACTGAATCTCTCTGCTATCCACCTGAAACCAACACAACATTGTAAATCATTGATACTCTAATTCAAAATAGGGCTTCCCAGGTGACTCACTGGTAAAGAATGCTCCTGCACTGAGCAAAAGAGACATGGGTTCGATCCCTGGGTTGGGAAGATCCCCTGGAGAAGGGAATGGCAACCCACTCCAGTATTNAATCATTGATACTCTAATTCAAAATAGGGCTTCCCAGGTGACTCACTGGTAAAGAATGCTCCTGCACTGAGCAAAAGAGACATGGGTTCGATCCCTGGGTTGGGAAGATCCCCTGGAGAAGGGAATGGCAACCCACTCCAGTATTCTTGCCTGAAGAATCCCATGGATAGAGTTGCCGAGCAGGCCACAGTCCATGAGGTCCAAAGAGTTGGAAATGACCAAAGACACATAAAAACACCCATTAACTAATATAAAATAAACATTTTTCAAAAATCATAAAAACAAAAATTCTTAGCCCAGTGCCTGGCACACAGGAAGTGCTCCATAAGGAATATATATATAACATCTTATTGTGAGTAAATAAAGTGTGCTACACTGTAGGATGGATACTTTAAGCTTTCTTTTCCCTCCCCATATTGGTGCAGTCACATGCCTATAAAAATCCAAGGAAAAGAAAACTAGACAATTATGCTTCAGCAGGAGACAGTCTGTGATCTGTGTTTTCAGAGACACCCATCTATCTTCTCCTACCTCTCCCAGCCCTGTATTTGCAAGGGCACAAAAGGCTGTCCACCCACAAGCTCTGTCCCTTCTACCTGTACTGCTGCCTTATCAGTATTTGTCAGCTTTCCCTCTGAGAGGCAGATTAAAAAAAAATCATTCCACAATTCAATTGGCATTTTTAGCATCTAACACATTTGTGCCTTCACTGAGATGACGGTCACAGGAGCAACTATTTAGGTTACTGGGTCAGAAGCCCTTCCTGTCTGCAGAGGGTCTCCAGTGAGAGTCCAGAAGGTCTGCTGGGTAAGTATAGCCTTTCTCCAGGGCTGTCAATCAATCAGACATAGCAACCTGCGGTGAGACAATCAACGACAGGTTTCTTCCTCTGGGAGACATCAGGGGGCAAAATCTGAAATTATAAGCTATACTTTTCTTGAGGAGAAATGGGCTTCCCTAGTGGCTCAGATGGTAAAGAGCCCACCTGCCACGTGGGAGACCTGGGTTCAATGCCTGGATTGGGAAGATCCCCCTGGAGAAGGGAATGGCTACCTACTCCAGTATTCTTGCCCAAGGAAGGAAAAGCACAGATCAATAGGCTTTCAGAAAACTCGGGGTTGGCTGGGACCCTCCTCTGTCACCTCTGCACATACACACAGGAACATGCGCACACATACACACAGACCTACTCACCAACACACCAATCACACACCCGCAAAGATACACACAAGCACACAGCTGAACACATAACGTGCACAGACACACAGGCACACAGATACACATGCACAGTCTCCACTTTCACTAAACATGCCCTCCTGCAGTTAAGGCTGCGAGTCAATCCTTAGGTTGAAATGATAACAAAAAGAACATTAAGTTTATCTTTATGGTTTGTGATGCTGTGAAAACCCCAGGTGGAACCAGAGGTCCATGGAACTCTTGCCACCCGGTGAGATGCTCTGAAGAGTAAAAGACAGCACAGAATGTCATAGCTAGAAGGGACCAGAGAGACNTAAAATCTTCATGAATAATGGAAATGCATGCTCTTTCATTCCAGATATTCATAATTTGCATATTCTGTCAATTTGGCTAGATGTTTATCTGTTATTTATCTTTTGAACTATATTTTGATGTAATTGATTTATATAACTCTTCACATTTTTATCCATTCATTTTTACCCTTTTCTTTAGTATTCCCTTCTTTCAAGTTCACTGGGTTTATTATGCGCTTTCTTTCTACTTTCTTAAGGTGACAGTTTGAATCACTGATGCTCCTCCTTTCTAATAATTATTTAAGCTATAAATTTTCCTTTATGCACTGTTAGCTACATGCTACAAATCTGCATATGTGTCTTTTCATTTTGTTTAATTCAAAATATTGTCCAGTCTTTATTTCAACTTTTCTTTGAACCAGGAATTGTTTAGAAGTATTGCTTATTGCCAAATATATGATGATTCTCTGTCTCTCTCTGTCTCTGTCTCTCTTTTTTTTTTTCTTGTTTTTAGGGAAATTAAATGGAAAGCGTCTTGTTCAGGCTTCAGAGACAAGATAGCAAAGCATGTCTCTGACCTTGCTTATGACCTGCCTGAACACTGTCCTGACTACATGCCTGCTGTGAGTGAAAGGAGAGTAGCTCCTTAGATAAAACAGGGGATAGGTCTTGGAATTGTTGATCCCCTGGAGGAGGTTTGTCCAACCACACCTGGGGCTTAATTAACAACATTTCATGATTTTTACGATGTGGACTAAAAAAAGATATACCACTTGAGAGCTGTGAGTAAGTTTTATTTGGGTAGAAATGAGGACTGCAGCCTGGGAGGCAGCATCTTAGATAGCTCTAAGAGACTGCTCCACAGTGGCAGTGGGGGAAAGACAATATAAGGTTTTGGTGAAGGGGGAGTTTGATACCATGAAGCACTCACTTTACATAAGGTTTTTTGTTAGTCGTGAGGATCTGATATCACCATGAAGGGATTTAGTGCCTCTCTAGATATGAGGAGAAGCAAGGATGGAGATCATAAAATCTGTTACCAAACACATCCAATTCCTGGAGCAGAGTGCCTCACTCCACCCTGAACTCCCTCAGGGGTTGTTGAAGGTCAACAGCTACAGCAACATGGGGTTCAATCTCCATAGAGGCAAATGAAAAATGCCTCTGTTGTTCAGTCATTGGCAATGCTCTTGGTAAGTGTCAATTTGTAGTTGACAAAGAAAAAACAAACAGCACTGTTAAAAAAAAAGAAGAAGAAAAGAATTAACTTAAAATCAATCACTCCCAGGAAATCCTAGGACTGATGCTTTACCTGGGACTTTTTACCACCCGGGACTCCAGATTGCTATTACATGGGGACTTCCCAGTGCTGTTTGAGTCTGGATGCTGTCTACCCAATTTGGTGATTTGTTAATATGTACTGTTGGGCTTCCCTGTTGGCTCACACTGTGAAGAATCTGCCTGCAATGCAGAGTCTGGCAGGCTATAGTCCATGGCATCGCAAAGCATCAGAAACAACTGAGTAACTAACATCCCTAAATAATAAGTAATGTGTAACTCTTTACTGTTTCTATTTCTCTTTTTAATGATCATGTATTGAAAGTAAGTTACATAACTCTTCATTAAATATTGAAATTGCTTATTTGTGTATAATAAGTGATTTCTTTTGTTAATGAATCCTTTGAACTTGAAACAAAAGTTAAAACTTTTGGCAAAACACTTGTTTAATTGAACTGTGATCACATAACATTTTTCATATAATTTTCAGTCATTGTAAATATACAAAAATTTGTTTAATGGTCCAGAATTTGGTTTTTCTTGGTAAGTGTTCCTTGTGTTCTTGGAAAAGGGTACTTTCTGCTATTGCTGGATGGAATGTATATGTCAACCAGGAGTCTATTGACAGTGTGCTCAAATCTTTCAAACCTCACAGTCTCTTCTTATCTCCTTCCTGTAATCCTCTTGCATCTTGTAAAAAACATTTGGCACCCAGTCAAAATTTGCTCAGCCGTGTTCGCCTCTTTGTGACCACATGGGCTGTAACCTACCAGGCTCCTCCATCCATGAGATTTTCCAGGCAAGAATACTGGAGTGGGTTGCTATTTCCTTCTCCAGGAGACCTTCCCAACCCAGAGATTGAACCTGGCTCTCCTGCATTGTAGGCAGACACTTTACCATCTGAGCCACAAGGGAAGTCCAGCAACAGCTAAATTATCTGAACTTAACCTAGTATCTTGTCACTAAAGAGAAGTATATGGCTTCTTCACCACCACAGAAATATCACATACTCATAGATCCTATTTATCTACTCTCAGAAAGGACTTTTCATTTTTGGTTTTTATGTGTTTGTCTTGGTAATATAAAACTACTATACCAGATGGCCTTATTTTTTAAATAAGTAAAGAGTGTCAGAGAGCTATATTTCTAAAACAAAAGCAAGATGAAGACAATGAGTGTTTCTTTTATTGCAGGTGTTTACTTTTAACATAATGTAATGCGGAGAATCTCCCCTCCAAAATTTGACATTAAACACCCTCCCCACAGTGTTTTCAAAGTAAGCACATTCTACATATAGGTCCACATTGCTGGCATAGGTCACTTCAGACACTTAATTTCAGGCAGACTAATTTAAAGAGGTAACTATTATGTTTTCAGCTTCAGATTGATAGAAAATTTCTCATGAATTTGTGATTCATTTGAAGACTGCTCCTTGTAATTGAAAGTTTAATTCAAACTCTAAAATTCATTCCCTGAGACACACTTGGGAGAAGGAAATGGCAACCCACTCCAGTATTCTTGCCTGGAGAATCCTGTGGACTGAGGAGCCTGAAGAGCTGCTGTCCATAGAGTCCCACAGAGTCAGACACGACTGAAGCGACTTAGCATGCATGCATGCATTGGAGACAGAAATGGCAACCCACTCCAGTGTTCTTGCCTGGAGAATCCCAGGGACAGAGGAGACTGGTGGGCTGCTGTCTATGTGGTCACACAGAATCTGACATGACTGAAGCAACTTAGCAGCAGCAGCAGATGCAGTTACTGACCTCCGCTTAATTCCATCACAGATAATGCAATTATTGACAAAATTTCAGGCAAGTTTCAAAGAAGCGTGGAGGTAAAATCCATGGAAAGTAACTCTTGATTGTCTTGATACATACTGGCTTCTTTTTTGTTTCAGTGATGCATTGTTCTGGAATGGGTGAATTTAACTCAGATGACCATTATATCTACTACTGCGGGCAGGAATCCCTCAGAAGAAATGGAGTCGCCATCATGGTCAACAAAAGAGTCTGAAATGTAGTACTTGAATGCAATCTCAAAAATGACAGAATGATCTCTGTTCGTTTCCAAGGCAAACCATTCAATTTCACAGTTATCCAAGTCTATGCCCCAACCAGTAATGCTGAAGAAGCTGAAGTTGAAAGATTCTATGAAGACCTGTAAGACCTTTTAGAACTAAAACCCAAAAAAGATGTCCTTTTCATTATTGGGGACTGGAATGCAAAAGTAGAAAGTCAAGAAACAACTTGATTAACAGGCAAATTGGGCCTTAGAATGTGGAATGAAGCAGGGCAAAGACTAATAGAGTTTTGCCAAGAAAATGCACTGGTCATAGCAAACACCCTCTTCCAACAACACAAGAGAAGACTCTACACATGGACATCACCAGATGGTCAACACTGAAATCAGATTGATTATATTCTGTGAAGCCAAAGATGGAGAAGCTCTATACTGTCAACAAAAACAAGACTAGGAGCTGACTGTGGCTCAGATCATGAACTNTTCCTGTTGAGTCTCCAGTCTGTCTCGGTACCTCCCAGTCTGGTCCTCCTCGTGGTGGTCCCCGGTGTCGAAGCGGGGTAGGGGCAGGAGCCGCGTTGCCCAGTGAGGGAGGGGGCGCCTGCCTCCCCCAGATGAGGTCATTGGCCTGGCAGAGTCATTCCCAGCAGACCCTGCCCAGGACGATGGCACCCACTCAAGGACCTCACGGTGCTGTAGGGACATCGCCTTTGGAGGCCAGAGAGCCGTGACCTTGGCTTGCATACCTCCAGTGACGGGCATCTCATCTCTCTCCGGAGGTCTTCCTTCATATTCCCTCTCATGTGATCTTGGGCACCCAGGGCCGCCTTTCGGGACACACAGGACTCATCTGCCCCCTAACCAGGACAGTCTTTGAGCGGCTGCTGGAGGACTGTGGCCAGGTGTCTCCGAGGACCTCATGACCGCTCTGCTCACTGAGTGGGTCCTAGGGGGCTGCAGAGGGCAAGGCCCTCCTCCAGTACCTGGGAGAGAACATGGGGTCCCTTCAGGAGATCAGGTTCAGTCCAACCTCTGCCACTTTATAACCTGGAATCTGACCCCATGCTCCTCTTTGGCCTCAGTCTCCCCTCTGTCACCTGCAGCCTTTCATCCCTGCTGGCCCCACCCCCTTTCTCGGCCAGCACCCTCCTGGTTTGCCTCCCCACCTCCCATCTCTTCTGTCCCATCCGGCCTCCATGCCAACGTAGGTAGGGTCTCTCTTGATAGCAGATCTGATCACGATGTTCCTCTGCACCACAGTGCCTGGGTGGCTTCCCCACGGCTGGGAAGGGTGGTCTCCCAGTGGGTACACGAGACTCTCTTGTCAAGGGGTGGAAAAACCACATCAAATCTCCTGTTNGATAGCAGATCTGATCACGATGTTCCTCTGCACCACAGTGCCTGGGTGGCTTCCCCACGGCTGGGAAGGGTGGTCTCCCAGTGGGTACACGAGACTCTCTTGTCAAGGGGTGGAAAAACCACATCAAATCTCCTGTTTATTTTTTAATCTACAAAATAAGAGAGAAATTAAGCTTTACTGATTTTTTTATGTATGCAAAGATGGTAAATAATATGTGTTTATATACATGTATAAATTAATATGATCTCACGCAGGCTCAGAAGTATTTTACTGATCAGCATCCTTGGAGCTGGCCAGTCTCCAGGGACGCAGTCCAGGCTCTCTGCCTGCACTCCAGGCTTTCACAGCTGCCCCGAGTGCTGTCTGCCTGTCAGAGCATTCTGCCCCCGAACACCAACCAAATCTCCTGGTGCTGGCTGCCTCCTCACCTTGTCAGCTCAGCAGGCCTCCCTCCAGTCTCCCCTCACGTGGGCAGTCTTTTCTGGGCCCTCCTCGTGGGTGGAAGTGGTCATGCCCAGCTCCCCATCCCTGCATCCATCAGTTTCCACTAATGTCACCCTGAGCTCCTCCTGGGAGCCACCCTGTCAGTTAGCACTGAAGTTCCCAGCCTGGGACTCCATCTGGTGCAAATTATTCATGGATTGTTTCATTCATTCCATCAATTTTTACTGAGCACATATGATATGCCAAACCCTGAACTGGGCCTGGGGGTTAGTGGAGGAGACAGATGTCAGACAAATGATCCCCCAGGTGGGTGTATACTTATAAGGGTGATAAGAGTTTAAGAGAAGTCAGGGTTCTGTGAAGGTTCTGTGACAGTGAAAGTCCAAGGGGTTCAGCCTGTGGTGGAGTGGGCGGAACTGAGGGTTGGGCTGATCAAGGAGGGCTTCTCAGAGGCGGCAGCACTGGGGGCTGCACTGGTGTTAGTGGGTGTCTTGGGCAGAGGGAACAGTGGAGGATGAGCCCTGATATGGGTAGGAGCCCTGTGGGTTCAGAAATTCAAAAGCCAGTGACTGCTGGAGTTCTAGGGGTGGGTGTGGGGAGGTGGTAGATGTGGGCACGAGCAAGGGTGAGCAGCCAGGAAGGACAGTGGCCAGATCTTAGAAGTCTAAGTGGTCATACTAAGGATTTGGTTTGTGTCCTGAGATTGAATGGAAGCTGGGAAGGGTTCATGGAGGAGACCTCTGCTTTGCAAACATCACTGGAGCCAGCTGCTGAGTGGAGGATGGAATACTAGGGGTGGGGGTGGAAATTGGGGCATCAGTCAGGGCCCATTGCTGCTGTCTGGGAGGGTGTTGATGGAGGCCGGACCAGGGCAGGGTGAGGGAGTGCAGTGGGCAGGTAGGATCTACTTGGTGGAACTGATCTCCCTGGACTCCTGATAGGAAGGGCCAGAGAAGGGTAGGGTCCGGGTTTCCATGGATATTTGTTGAGTGAATAACCATCCCCTGGGTAGTATATGTCCCTGAATGTGCCAAGTGGCAGTGAAGGAACTCTCAAGATTTGCCCTATGGAGAGAGCTAAAACAGAGAGATCGAAATTCCCTAGAATTAGTCTGTCTTGGGAAAAAACAGCAACAGCAACAACCAGGGTTAGTGAGACATAGATGGGAGACTCCACATCATATTTGGAGAGTCCCAGGGTAGCAAGAGATCTGTAAGCCACAGCATCTTAGCCCAGACTTCACAGCGGGCTCAGAGAGGCAAGGACAGACTTCCCAGCGGGCTCAGAGAGGCAGGACTTGCTCAGTCAGTGGCTCACAGATGGGCAGGGATGCACTGGGATCGAGTGTTGGTGAGGATGTTTTAAACCACCCAGTCTACTCTATTTTAATATGGCAGCCTGAGCAGAGGAGTACAAATACCTAGGGGTAAATTTAACAAAAGATGGCACTCTGCTGAGAAAAATTAAAGAAGACTTATATTAATGGAAACTTATGCTGTGTTTGGGCTTCTCATGTGACTTGGATGAACAATCCGCCTGCAATGCAGGAGACCTGAGTTCGATCCCTGGCACATGGCAACCCACTCCAGTGTTCTTGCGTGGAGAATTCCATGGACAGAGGAGCCTGGTGGGCTAGAGTCTATGGGGTTGCAAAGAGTCAAACATGACTGATAGACTAAGCACGGCAAAGCATATGCTATATTTATGGATAAGAAGGAATTATTAAGCTGCCAGTTCTCTACAAATTGATCTGTAGATTCCATATAATCTTATCAACATTATAGTGGGTTTTTTCTTTTTTTTGCAGAAATTGATAAATACAATTTAAAAAGGCAATGGGAATATAAAGGACCTAGGTGCCAAGACAACCTTGAAGGAGAACAGGATTGGAGGCTTTACATTACCATATTTGGACTTATTAGTAAGCTACATTAATTTAGACAATGTGGTTTTGGTGTAAGAATGGACAAATGGATCAATGGAACAGAATAGAGTCAATAAATAGACTCACATTTAAATACTCATTTGATTTTTTTCAACAAGTCACTGCTGCTGCTGCTGCTAAGTCGCTTCAGTCGTGTCCAACTCTGTGCGACCCCATAGACGGCAGCCCACCAGGCTCCGCCGTCCCTGGGATTCTCCAGGCAAGAACACTGAAGTGGGCTGCCATTTCCTTCTCCAATGCATGAAAGTGAAAAGTGAAAGTTTAGTCACTCAGTTGTGTCCGACTCTTTGCGACCCCATGGACTGCAGCCTACCAGGCTCCTCCGTTCACGAGATTTTCCAGGCAAGAATACTGGAGTGGGTTGCCATTGCTTTCTCCACAACAAGGCACTAAGATAATTTAATTTTAGTGGGAAAATTCAGGCAAAAAGTTTTTTTCAGCAATTGGTGCTGTAGCAGGTGGACATTCAAATGGAAAATAATGAACTTTGACTCCTGCCCAGCATATAGTAAAATTTTAAAAATGATAATTGAACTTGATAAAAACTTACAACTGATCAGTAAAGATATACTTTAAGAAAATGAAAAGACAAACCACGGGTTGGGAAAAAACATTCAGAATACATACATTTGAAAAAGGTCTCTCTTGTATATCTTACAAACTGATAAGAAAGACCCAAAACCCAATTTAAAAGTGGGCAAAAAACCTGAGCAGATACTTCACAAAAGGAGATAAATAAGTGGCAAACATGAAAAAGTGTTCAACTTTGGTTAAAACTATAATGAAAGAGTTCTGCATACACCTTAGAATGACCGAAATGAAAATGACTGACAGTATGGAATGTTAGCAAGGTTATGGAGAAACTGGAACTCATACACTGTTGCTGGGTGTGTGAACCTTGTTCATCCAAATAGGTTTGGGACATGTGTTTGTAGCATCTACTAAAGTTAAACATATATCCATCAATTCTATTTCTAGGTACATGCCTTAGAGAAGTGGAAATTTGTCCACAAAGACTTGTATAAAAACACTCATAGCATGTTTATTCATCACCAGTGAAACTGGAAATAACCCGAGTCCACGAACAGGAGAACAGATACATTGTGGTATGTTTATGTAATGAAATATTATTTAGGAATAAAAAGAAACAAAAGATGCTACCCTTAACAATACAGATGAACCTCACAGACATGATGGTTGAGAGAAAGAATGCAGACGAATGAGTGCATGCTGTATGATTCCATTTATATGAAATTCTACAACAGGCAAAGCTAATCTCTAGTGAGAAGTCAGAAGAATGGTTATGCCTGGGGGCTAGAGAATCAACTTGGAAGGCGTTCAAAAGGACTTTGGAGCAATGGGAATGTTGGTGTATACATAGGTTCAGAGTTCATTGAGCTAAACACTAGATTTATCTACAGATCTTCCTTGACTCACAATGGGGTTACATCACCACAGACTCATTGCAAGTTGAAAATACCTTAAGTCAAAAATGCATTAGATGCACCTAACCTATCGGACGTTGTAGCTTTGCCTAGCCTACCTTAAGCATGCTGAGGGCAAACTCAGTAGCCTACAGTTGGGCAAACTCACCTAACACAAAGCCTGTTTTATAATGAAATGTTGAGAAGGTGAAAAGCGAGAAATAGAATGGAGGGTGCTCACCGTTAGCATACACAGCTGAAACCACATTGAAGAATGATGGCAGCACTCAGCTAAGGTTAATCGCTGGATGATGGGGAAGCTGCAGAGACAGCGTGGTCCATTCCTCTCTTCGGATGAGGCTCCAGAATAGCTTGGGAGAAGGCACCGGGTCATCAACACCTGATGGTTTAGCAGGTGGCGTGTTCTTGGGGAAGATACCAAGTTTTGACTACGTGGTGTGTTTCTTCTCTCCATTGTATATTTCTCTAGAGCAAGCAAGAACATCTTGTACCTGCCTTTCAGCTCCTGTGGACCTTCCATAGTTGACATCCATTTCTTCTAACATCCTTCCACCATTGCTGATGGCAGCAAACGTCTCTGCCTGTTTCTTTGCTGTGAACTTTCCTGGTGCCCCAGGCATAACTTCTTCCTTTGCCTCAACTTCTCTCCCTCTTTCCTTCTCCAGTTTGAACAGCTCCTCATTGGAAAGCTCTTCACCCTCGGTACCAACAAGCTCACGATATCCTCTTCTTCAAATGTCCAATTCTAGGTGTTTCCCAAGCACTCATATCTCGGGACTGTTTCATCCACAACAGAATCTTGGTTAAAACCTCTGAACATGCTCACATATGTCTTTAAAACTCTCTGCAAAATGGAGTTCACTGTTCACTCATTGCGTGTGACTTCTTCCCATGGGCAGCGACGGATGGTCTGGGTAGCATGTTTAATGTTCAAACCTTTCCAAAACTCTCAGAGCGTTCAACCAGTTCCCATGGCTTCAAGGGCCTGTACAGACATTTGGTGTCAAGAGTGTGGTTTGAATGTAGCTGTGGCGCCTTGGTCCTTGGGCGGAATGAGTACACTTGGGTTCAGTGGCAGCGACACAACCTTGACATCAGGATGCCTGTCCTGATACGCTGTGGACGCCCTGGAGCCTTCTCTGAGATCAGCCGAATCTTGAATGGGATGTTGTTTTGCCTCCAATATTCTCTTGCCTGAAGGATAAAACACTTCAAAAGCCAGGCTTCAAACAATGTTAATGTCATCCAGGCTTTCTTGTTATGGCGATAACAAACGGGAAGTGAATGCCTGGCTCACATACTTGAATCCTCTGAGGTTCTCCCACTGGTAGATTAGGAAAAATTTTCATTTGAGCCCTGTGACTTTTCCACCCCCAAAGCAGCCTTCCACGTGGTCTCTGAAAGCCTTGAATCCTGGCATTGTCCTGGACTCCTGATGAATGTATGTTCTCTCCGGCACACACTTCCAGAACAAGCTCATTTCATCGACATTCAATATTTGTTCTGGCAAATATTTCTCATCCACAATTATCCTCTGCAGCTCTTCTTTAAAAGCTTTGGCACCTTCAGTATTGGCACTTGCTGCCTCACCACTGACTTTCACATTATGAAAATTATGATACCTTTTGAAGCATTGGAACCAGCCATGACTTGGTATAAACATGTGCGTTACTTGTAGGATTATGGGCATGCTTTTTCAGTGTATTGAAAGACGTCTTGCGTTAGCCTGGATTGTCAGTTGGCTAAGTGGTATGAGCTTCTGAACCTGGTCTTCCATCCACATGGCAAGATATTTTTCTTTCTTCCCTTTTTAAATATGCATTTGTGTATTTGGCTGCTCCAGGTCTTAGTTGCATCATGCGGTATCTTTGATCTTTGTTGCAGCATAAGGGAACCAGTTGCCTGATTAGAGATGGAACCTGGCCTCCTTCTTTGGGAGCTTGGAGTCTTACCCACACTGGACCACCAGGGAAGTCCCTGTAAATTATATTTTAATTAAAAAAAAAAAAAAGAATCCATTGCAATGCGAGGCGTGAACTAAGTGCTCTCTTCCCTGGCACTTACCGTCGCGTGTGTTAGTCACTTAGCTGTGTCCGACTCTTCGTGACCCCATGGACTGTACCTGCCAGGCTCTCCTGCCTGTGGAATTCTCCGGGCGAGAATACTGGAGGGAGTTGCCATTTCCTTCTCTAGGGGGGTCCTCCCTACCCAGGGATGGAACCTGAATCTCCTGAATTGCAGGCAGATTCTTTTCCACCTGAGCCACCAGGGAAGCACCACGCACAGGCACATATTCACACCTATGATTCAGAATTTGTGCCGCCAGCTCTCGCACAAGCAGAGCTCTTGCTGCCTCCTTCACTCTTGTAATCCCAGCGCTTGGTATACAGCAGGCACCCTGCGTGTTAAGCCAAGCTCTGTGCAGGGTGTGGGGGTGCTGAGGAAGGAGCCCATCTGCTCTGGCCAGGACCGGATGTGTTTCACAGGGAAGAGGACCTTGGTGTCACACCCTGAAGGCTCTTGGGTGCTTTTCTCTGCAGAGTACAAGAGGATGGGCCAATAGGCAGAGGAGCCTGCACGTGCAAAGGCCAGGAGGCAGGAAGAGCTGCTTGTTGCGCTGTGGTGGGAGGAGCCTTGGCTGGTGGTTGTGCAAGGAGGGGAGGGGAGGATGCTAGGCGGGGCCTTATTCCCTGACCTACAGAGTGTGGTCTTTGGTCTATGGGAGCCATGGAAAGTTTTGAGAGAGGTCAGCCTGGTTTGATCCCTGGGTCGGGAAGATCCCCTGAGGAAGGCAATGGCAACCCACTCCAGTATTCTTGCCTGGAGAATCCCATGGACGGATGAGCCTGGTGGGCTACAGTCCACGGGGTCGCAAAGAGTCAGACACGACTGAGCGACTTCACTTCACTTCACTTCAGCCACAAAACAGAACCATTTTATAAACATCAGTGGATATGTGAACTGGACCCCAGTGGAAGGGCTGGGAGTTCTTCATGGACGTAGGAGGGCAAAGTGATGGGAATAAGCCCAGGGACACTTGCACCTGCACTAGGCATTCAGGGGAGGGTGGAGGGGTTGAGCCCTGGCCTGCTGGGCTGGTGAAGCAGCGCCACCTACTGGCAGGCCCTGCTCCTGGACTCCACAGCCACCCAGACGCTTCTGGTCCCACAAGGGAGAGAGGAGCCCATGGCCCTCGCTCGGAATGAGGGGCAGAACAAGATCTTCTCTGGGGACTGAGCTCGCCCTCTGGCCCAGGGGCCACGCCTCAGTACCTTGACCAGATGCAGAGAGGAACAGGGTGCCCTGGTAGGGCATGCACACGTTAGTATTCCTAAGTTCTGCCAGTTCTGCCTGGGTTTGAAATCTAGTTCCACCACCTTCTAGCAGTGTGACCTTATAGAGTTACTGGAGCTCTCAGTGCCTTGGTTTCCTTATCTGTAAGTTAGGAATGGTGATAGCACCCCCTGCTAGGGCTGTTATGTGTCAGAACAGTGCCTGATACATGGCAGGTACTCAAAGCTCGCATTGTATCTGCTGTCACTTTGCCACCATCGTCACTCAAGGCGCACAGTGAAGGGCCCTTTGGAGGGCTCCCGGGCGGAGGCCGAGGGGCTGGGGGCAGCCATGGCAGCTAGGGAAGGGCTGGTCCCCGGGGCTAAACAGCTCAGACTGTCTCCTGACCACAGTGGGGGTGACCGAAGGGTGTGGGCCAAGAGGAATGAGGTCAGGTCTTGCAAACCTAGCATCTGCACATCCCTTTCTGCTCTCACACGTGCCCTTCCATTGAGCCTCATGCCCATCATCCTGGTCCTCAGCATGTAAACCAGGAAACAGGCTCAGGGAGGTTCCGGAACCTGCGCCATTCCCATCGTGAATTGGGGTCAGGACCCTAAATTCTCAGCTGGTGCCCCCACCGCCCGGGGCTCCATCTACCCCATAGTGCTGTGGTTATGGGAGGAGTTCCGTCACTTTCCCAGCCCCTCTTAGCCAGAGCAACAATCTGCCTTTCAGAATTCATTTTAGAACTGAGATCGGGATTGGCATGCAGGCGTGTGTGCCAAGTCACTTCAATCGTGTCCGACTCTTTGAGACCCTTGGACCATAGCCCACCAGGCTTCTCTGTCCTTGGGATTCTCCAGGCAAGAATTCTGGAGTGGGTTACCATGCCCTCCTCCTGGGGACAATGGCATAAATACACTATTAGAGTGTAAAATAGATAACTGATGAGAACCGAGGGACTTCCTGGGCAGTTCAGTGGTTAAGACTCTGCCCTTTCTATGTGGGGCACGTGGTCAGGGAACTAAGATCCCATATGCCCTGCAGTGTGGCCACAAAAAAGGAGAACTGATTGTGTAGCCCAGGGAACTCCACTCAGTGTTCTCTCATGACCCAAATGGGAAGGAAATCCAAGGGGATGTATACTTATACATATATGAATCAGTGTGGCTGATTCACCTTGCTGTTACAGCAGAGACTAACACAGCATTGTACAGCAGCTACAGGGGCCGTTTAGTAGCTAAGTCATGTCTGACTCTTGTGACCCCATGGACTGTAGCCTGCCAGGCTCCTCTGTCCATGGGATTCTCCAGGCAAGAATACTGGAGTGGGTTGCCATTTCCTCCCCCAAGGGATCTTCCTGTCCCAGGAATCAAACCTGGGTCTTCTGCATTGCAGGCAGATTCTTTATTTACTGAGTTATCAGGGAAGCCCCAAAGCAGCTATACACTCCAACTAAAAAAACTGACATTTTAAATTGAAATTAAAGCATCTTCCTTTTCCCAGATGGGCCTGTTTCTGGCTGGGAGATCTGCAGCAAGAAGCAGCTGTGAGAGTGTGAGTGTGTATGTGTGCATGTGTGTGTGTGAGCATGTGAGTGAACGCGTGGGTGAGAAATGGTGTATGTTTCTTATCAGTTCAGTTCAGTTCAGTTGCTCAGTCGTGTCTGACTCTTTGCAACCCCATGGACTGCAGCACGCTAGGCCTCCCTGTCCATCACTGACTCCCAGAGTCTAATCAGACTCATGTCCGTTGAGGCAGTGATACCATATTTCTTATGCAGGCAGTCTATTTGGACTCCTTGGACCCAGCTCACCTACCCTGCTGTGTCTCATCAGGTCCCTTGCTGTGAGGAGTGGTGACACTGACTGGTCCTCTGCCCTCCCACCCCCCCACCCCAGTGGCCTATGCCAGCTGCTTCCTGAGATCTTCCTGCCATGGATCTGAGAGTCCCCAAGGCCTGGGTTTGCCCCTGGACACCTCTCCCTGCAGACTCCCATCCTCTCACTTCGAAGGTTCCAGTCCCTGCCTGGCTGCGCCCTGCCAACACTTCCTCCTCCCCTATCCCCAACTTAGAGCTCCAGGGGGAAGCGGCTTTGCTGGAATGTTTATGAAACACAAGGGAGAGGATTTTTTTTTTTTCCAAAGAAAAATTCGTGTAACAGGATTTTTCAGATTTAGCGCACTATTTCTGAAATTCGAAATGTGACTTATGTGTTTTCCTGTCAACAGTGTGCCTAAAAACATCACGCCTGCTGCTCTCAATTAATTCATAACTTTCCCCATTCATGATTAAGTTGCTTGGTGTCAGCAGATGCAAGTTCTGTGCAGTCATGCAGTTTTCCTTTCAAGAGGAAGCTGTGCAGACTTGATCAAGCCGGGATGGAAATTGAATCATAAAGCTGGACTTTTGCCCCTTGTGAAAATTAGTCATATGTATGTTTTCCTTTTTTAAATTATAGTTGATTTCCAGTGCGTAAATTACACTGTGAGTTTCGGGTGTACAGCAAAGTGATTCAGTTTTATATGTACGTGAGGGTGCTCAGTCGTGTCTGACTCTGCGATCCCATTGTAGCCCGCCGGGCTTCTTTATCCATAGGATTTCCCAGGCAGGAATACTGGAGTGGATTGCCATTTCCTGCTCTGTGGGGTCCTCCCAACCCAGGGATTGAACCCTTGCACTGTCTCCTGTGTCTCCTGCATTGCCAGGCAAAGTCTTTACTGCTGTGCCACTTGGGAAGCCCGTACATACATTCTCTTT
This sequence comes from Neotragus pygmaeus, assembly GCA_006410875.1. NCBI lineage: Eukaryota > Metazoa > Chordata > Mammalia > Artiodactyla > Bovidae > Neotragus > Neotragus pygmaeus. The sequence continues at coordinate 54,631 of SJYV01018252.1, read as the reverse complement.
CAGATTCTTTTCCCTTAGAAGTTATTACAAAATATTGAGTGTAAGTAGCTCCTTGTTGGTTATCTATTTTATTTGTAGTAGTGTGTGTCTGTTAATCCTAAACTCCTAATTTATCCCTCCATCCCGTGTGTGTGTGTGTGTGTGTGTGTGTGTGTGAGTTGCTTTGTTAGGTCCAACTCTTTGTGACCCCATGGACTGTAGCCCACCAGGTTCCTCTGTCCATGGGGTTCTCCAGGCAAGAATACTAGAGTGGGTTGCCAGATCTTTCTCCAGGGGATCTTCCCAACCCAGGGATCGAACCTGGGTCTCCCACATTTCAGGCAGATTCTTCACCATCTGAGCCAACCATAAATTTAGTTGCTATGCGTGTGGGGTCTGTTTCTGTTTTATAAATAAATTCATTTTTGTTAGATTCCATATAGAAGCGATATCATATGATATTTGTGTTTCTGTGTCTGGCTGGGCTGGGTGGTCTCTGCAGGGGTGGGGTCTGCGGTGGGCGGAGGGGGGCCCTCACACTGTCCTGATGCTGCCCTTGTGTTAGTTACAGGACTCTGATCAGACCCACGTACAGAGTGTCCTACCGCACGGTGACGGCGCTGGAATGGAGGTGCTGCCCTGGGTTTACCGGGAGCAACTGTGATGAGGGTGAGTCTCTGGGGAAAATTTGGGTTTGGAGAAAATAAAATCGATAAAAATTCTGGGATGCTAGAAGACTGACTACATGGACTACAGTGATCAGTGTTGATGGAGGAGCTGTGTGCTTGTGAATATGTAACTTTTTATATTATCCAGCTAAATGCACTGAATTGTCATTTACCTGTAACTGTGTTTATCATTTTATTAATTTTAAATAAGGGGGTCAGCAGATGGCTGCTGGCCAGGCCGGTCCTCAGAGTCCCTGGACGCTCCTTTCCCGCCTGCCCTCCTTCTGGGAGAGTTCCTCTCTTTTTCACATTCTTTCTTTCTCCCAAGCATCTCTGAACTATAAACGCTCAGGACCGGCCAGCTGGGGTGAGCCTGACACCCTGCACGGGGGGCACCGAGGTGGGGTCCGTGTGTGCACTGCTCGGGCCAGGCCTGGAGGAGAATCATAAGCCCCGGCCTGGGGAGGAGATTCAACGCACAGCCTATTTATTCTGCTCTGGCTCCGACTCCCGCAGGATCTGGGACAGGCAGAGCTGGGTCTGTGGGCTCTGAGTAGATGCAGATGAGGACCTGTGAGCCTTGAAGCCACACCTATTGTAGAATAAGTCAGATGGGCCTGGTAGGTGGAAGCAGCAGGAGGGCATCACCCCAGCAGCTCCTCTGCCCAGTTGGTGCTCAGAGAGAGGGCGAGGCCTAGGGCCAGGTGTCCCTTCTGAGCCCCGGGCCCTGGGCTCAGTCTGGCTCTGCAGCCCGAATGGGCCAGAAAGCAGCGCTCAGGAGGGAAGCAGAGGGGGTGTCAGAGCCCACTGCTACCCCGCTCACGTCCAGCCTGATGAACAGGTTTGCAGCTCACCCGGTTCTCCAGAAGAGCTGGGCCGTCCCAGCTCAGGAGTCGGCTTTGTATTTGGAGACAGTAGCTGTCCTCTACCTTGACTTTCTGACAACACGATCCTTCCTCTTCTTTTTTTTTCATTCCCTGACTTGCTGATTTTAGTTATGTGTGTATGCACAGTCCCTCCAGTCATGTCTGGCCCTTTGTGACCCCATGGACTGTAGCCCGCCAGGCTCCTCTGTCCCTGGGTATTCTCCAGGCAAGAATACTGAAGTGGATGGCCATGCCCTCCTCCAGGGGATCTTCCTGACCCAGGGATTGAACTCGAGTCTCTTGCATCTCTTGCATTGTAGGTGGATTCTTTACCCACTGAGCCACCGGGAAGCCTGATTTTAGTTATATGTATGTTAAAACACTATTTGCTGTTGTTTAGTCGCTAAGTCGTGTCTGACTCTTTGTGACCCTATGGACTGTAGCTTGTCAAGTTCCTCTGTCTCTTGCACTGGCAAGTGGGTTCTTTACCACCAAGCCACCTGGGAAGCCCAAGTTAGATCCTACAGAACAATAGAAACAAAACCTTTGGGGTTGCCCTCTCTACCGAGAAATCATTTGCATCTTTGCAGTTTTGTACAAGTTAACCTCCATCTTCACAGAACCTGAGTTGTAACCTGTGATGAATGGCAAGGAAACAAGGAGACCTTCTCCCAGGATGATCGTGCCCTGAAGTGGGCTCCATGACATTGAAAGGTTGGGCCAACACCTTTTGGGCCCACCCACACCTTTTGGGTAATTCTTACAGACTGCACGGACGAAGCATAGCATTTGGCAAGCAGCATCAGGCCAGGGTGTTTGGGGGTCAAGCTCTGTTCTCAGAGAGGTTCTGCCCCCCAGGACAGCAGTAGGTTCAAGCAGGGCCAGGGGCCTATCCTTCCTGTGAGAGGAGATGGGGTGACTCTGACCTGGTCAGATGCCCCCCGAGGCATCTGCCCCTGAAAGTGCGTGGCACCTCCCCTCCAGAATAAAGATCGTCCGTGGTCAACCGCACTGATGTGGGTTATCAGCGCACTTACCAGAAATCTCTGGGCGTCCTGAGCTAATTAGTGAGAGGTGTTAGCACATTGCAAGACACTTTCAGCCTCAGAGCCTCTGCCAGCCCTCCCCTCTGGAAGGATCTTCCAGACTTGCCCGCCTCGATGAGGACGTGTGTGCATCTTAGGGCTTGGGATGAAGTTTGCCTCTTTCAGGGAGCCTTGGGGTTGAGTGGTCTCTATTCAGCCGTGAGCACAAGGGTCCTGGGAATCCTATGGGCTTGACGGATTCCTGGGAGCAGGAGGCCCTCGGCTGAGGTTGGGACAGGCTTCTGGAAGACCTGGTAATGACTTTACATTCCCAAGGATGAACCCATAATGTCGGAAGGTGAAGTCAGAGCGGTGTCTGTGACTTCAGACACATTTCTGAGATGGTTGTGGAGGGGCCTGGACTGTGAACTCCCACTCGGTTCCCAGGCCGACCTCTCTGGAAAGCCTGCAGGTCAGAGGTGCCCTCCTCCGTAGTTTCGCTTTGCCTCAGATGAGATTCCCCAGAAGTGCCTTTTTTTCCCTGATGTGTCTGGCCTTCCTTCCAAGTTGTCAGGTCTCTGGTTTTACGACTTGGGCTGGGATTGCCTGGGTAGGTGGCTCCCGCCTCCCAGATAGCCTGTCTCTGGACCTGTTTCCCTCTGCTCTCTCTCCCCTTCTATTTCCTCCCTGGATGCCCCAGGAGTGCTGGCTCGACCGAGGCTTGGGAATGGTCTCCTTCATAGACGCGTCTCCTGCATTGCAGGCGGATTCTTTACTGACTGAACCACTAGGGAAGCCTCTCGTCTATATACTGTCTATCCTAATTATTTAAAAATATATATTTTTATATAATTATTTGCCTGTGCCAGATCTTAGTTTCAGCATGCGGGATCTTTAGTTGGAGCATGCAGACTCTCACTTGTGGCATGTGGGATCTAGTTCCCTTACCAAGAATTGAACCCAGGCCCCCTTCTTTGGGAGCATGGAGCCTTAGCCCCCCAGACAACAAGGGAAGTCCCCCATCCTAATTATTTGAGGATTCTGCATTTGTGAATTTTACTAAAATTTATTTGTAACCCAGATTTATACCTGAAGCATTTTTGTGGCCATTCAGAGCTGTGTGCAGAGTGATAAAAAATTTGAGTTGCCTCACGTGGGGGTGGGGAGTGATATCCTTGTCTAAAATATCCTCAAGCATAGCGCCGGCCAATGCTCTTAGTGCAAAAATACTCTGATGTGACTTCCTGAGAAAATGACATGTGTTAAGTAAGCTTTGTTTGGCCTGAGTTATCCTGATGCTATTGGCTGTGGGTTAAATGTTAATGAATCTACAATGTATATTCAACAAGATGTCTTTAGATGGAAGCCCACTTAAAACAAGGTTATGTATTGATCGTATTGATCAGTTGACGAAAATGCTGTGACCTGATTGAATCTAATCCTGTATTTCCCCTACAAGCGATGGTTCAGTGGTCACTGATTCAGGATTCTCCCGGGGACTTGATGAAATGTGGCTATCCTGAATAAGGAGAATTAACTGTAATATCTGCATCTATCTAGAAATACTTTTTCCTTATTGCACAGGCAAATATGTGTTGGGTGTAGAAAAGTGAAAACATCCAGAATTTTACTTCTCAAGGTGATCTCAAGTCTCACTTTGAAGAAAAACCCCCAGACCCTTTATTTTGTTGGGCAAGGGCTGTGCTGGGTCTCTGCTGTGGCACGCAGGCTTTCTCTCTTTGTGGCATACAGGCTTCTCTTATTGCAGAGCGGGGCTCTCTAGTTGTGGTGTGGGCTTAGTTGCCCAGAGGCTTGTGAGATCTCAGTTCCCCGACCAGGGGAACACCCTGGGTCCCACACCCCCTGCATTGGAAGGCGGATCTCAACCACTGGGCCGCCAGGGGAGATCCACAGACCTTCTTCTGTGCTTTCGTGTCTGTTACACTCTGCACAGCATTCAATAACTTTCTTTTTCACATTGACTGTCATGAACACCTCTCCTTGTTGATAGATTGCTTTCGCTAGTATCATTTTCGATGGTTGTGGAATTTGGGTACACACTTTATTAACTAACCCCCTAGTAGAAAATATTTAACTTATTTCCATTAAAAACTTTTTAATAATCTTGGTGCAAACGTCTTTAACTGACAAAAAATTTACATATACCAGCGGACACCCATTTTAAGTGTACAATTTGATGAATTTTGATATGTGCATATATCACCTCACAGAAAATCCCCACCCCTTAACAACCTCTATTCTGATTTCTAACATCATAGACCAGTTTTATCCATGCTTAAACTTCACGTAAAAGGAGTCACACAGTATATACTCCTTTGTGCATGCTTTCTTTCACTTAGGATGTTTTTGAGATTTATTCATGTCCTTATATGTGTATCAGTAGTTTCTTCGTTACTGAGGATTGTTCCATTGTATGCATGCGTACGTGCTAAGTCGCTTCAGTCATGTCCTACTCTTTGTGACCCTGTGAACGGGAGCCCATCAGGCTCCTCTGACCATGGGATTCTCCAGGCAAGAATACTGGAGTGGGTTGCCATTCCCTTCTCTAGGGGATCTTTCTGACCCAGGTATTGAACCCACGTCTCTTATGTCCCCTGCACTGGCAGGCAGGTTCTTTAGCAGTACTGCCGCCTGGGAAGCCCATCCAATTGTAAAGATAACCAGTTTTATTCGCCTGTTTTCCTGTGGATAGACATTTGCATTGTTTACAGTTCTTGCCTTTATGAAGAAAGCTCCTGTGAACAGTCTTGTTTATGTCTTTCTATCAACATGACTGTTTTTATTTCCCTTGGGTAAATCCCTAGAAGTGGAATTGCTAGGTTGTGATGTACGTTTAACTTTTTAAGAGCCAAACTGTTTTCTAAAGTGGTTTTACCATGTTACACTCTTATCAGCAAAGTATGTTCTAATTGCTCCACATCCTTGTCGACAGTTGGTGTTGTCAGCGTTTAATTGTAGCCATTGTAGTGGGTCTGAAGTGAGACTTCCCTGGTAGCTCAGCTGGTAAAGAATCCACCTATACTGCAGGAGACCCTGGTTCTATTGCTGGGTTGAGAAGATTCCCTGGAGGAGGGCATGGCAACCCACTCCAGTATTCTTGCCTGGAGAATCCCCACGGACAGAGGAGCCTGGCGGGCTACAGTCCATGGGTTCACACGGAGTCGGACACAACGGAAGTGACTAAGCCGCAGCAGCAATGGGTATGAAATGCTTTCTAATTTGCTCTTGCCTGTTGACTTAAGATGTTGAGCATCTTTCTGTGTGCCTATCCGAGTGCTTACTAACCATTCTTATATCTTCTTTTGTATCTGTTCAAGACTTGCTCATTTTTGAGTTGTTTAATAATAATAATAAAACCAGCCAAACTGTTTCCAAAGAAGTGTTAGCATTTTGTACTCCTACAAGCATAGTGTGTTCCAGCTGTCCCCCATTCTCACCGATATTTGGTGGTGTTACTTTTTTTAACTTGAACTGTTCTAGTAAGGATGGAATGATATGTAAATCTAGTTTTCTTCTTTTTAAAGTCTAGTTTGACCACTCTAGGTTTTTTGCATTTCCATAAAAATTTTATAGTCCATTTATTAATGTCTACAAAAATGTCTATTGGGTTGAGATTAGGATTGTGATGAATATGCAGACCCAGTTTGGGGAGAATGGATCTCTTAATGGTGAATCTTCTGATTCATGAACATGATATTGCTCTGCATTTATATAAGGCTTTAATTTTTCTCAGCGATATTTTGTAGTTTTCACAGTAGACAGCTTTCTTATCTTTTATTAGATGTATTTATAAGTATTTCTTTTTTTTTTTGGTGCTTCTAAAAACTGGGATTAAAGTTTTCATGTTATAATTTTTTGCTGATAGTATATAGAAATATATTTGATTTTTGATTATTGACTGTGTGAAACACATGTTAAATCCATTTTTTAATTCTTATATATTGATTATAGCTTATATATTGATTTGTTTGGATTTTCTACGTAAACCATCATGTTTTCTGTGACTAAAAACATTTTTGCTTTTTCTTTTCAAATATTTTGCTTTTAATTTCTTTTTCTTGCCTTATTGGACTGACTAGAATGTCTAGTAAAATGTTTAATAGAAGTTGTGAGAACAGATATACTTGCTCCTGATCATAGGGGAGAAGTTCTCAATATTTCAAAATTTGTTATTAAATATGTTATTAGAAGTAGGTTTTCTATGTATTGGCGAAGGGAATGGCAACACACTCTAGTACTCTTGCCTGGAGACTTCCATGGATGGAGAGACCTGGCGGGCTATCCATGGGGTCACAAAGAGATGGATACGACTGAGCGACTAACACTTTCTGTGTGTGCTATCTATCAGATGAGGACACTCACTTCTACGTTGGTTGAGAGTATTCATCAGGAATTGGAATAGGCTCTAAATCTTATCAAGTGCTTTTTCTGCATCTATATTCAGGTAATTATACTTTTATCCTTTATTATGTTAATGCAACACATTGATTGATTTGGAATACTAAACCAATCTTTGTTCCTGGGAGTAGCTTTATTCTTACTGGAATGAAGTTCATTTGGATGCTTTATTCTTTTTTGTATTTCCATGTTTGATGTCTAGCTGTAGTTTTCTTTCCTTCTACTATCTATCAGTTTTTAATTATGAGGGTTAAGCTGTTCTCATAAAAAGAACTGGGAAATTTTTCCTTCTCTGTTTTCTGAAAACTCTTTTCTTTTGAAGACCGTATTGCTTTTTCCTTAAGTGTTTAATTAAAACTTTGAATTCACAGGGAAACCATCTGGACCTGTAGTTTTATTTGTGGGGAAATTTTTGATAACAAATTCATTCTCTTTCATCTGTTTCTTAATGTTAATAATTATTTGCACATTTTAAATCAACTTTATACAAGTGTAATTTACATATAACTCATTACATATATTTAATTTACATACACCAGAAGTATACAGTTCAATAACTTTTGACCCCCTGAGTGAATAATTTTCTATGTAGTTCTCTTTTCTCTGGTATTCTGCCCGGCAAGTTTGCCTTAGCCTCCCTGTACTCTGATTTCTCTTTCTTCCACTCAGACAGGTTGCTGGGTTCTGCGTGGTGCCACCACCGCGCAGAAGAGTGCTTCCAGGAACCACCCTGTTTGTTTTCCTTCTCTCAGGAATCACTGCTCCACATGGTTCAATGTCTGTGAACATTCGTTTCATAAATTTCATCTCATTTTCTAGTTGTTTATGATGGGAGGTCAAGTTCAATATGACTTAGTCTATCATGACTGGAGTCAGAAGTTACATATTTCCCTTTATTGGCCTTTTAGTTATACTTCTCCATATGATATACTAGTACTCCAAAGGGTTACAATCTGTATCCTTAACTTATCATAGCAAACTTAGAGTAAATATGGGACTATTCCATGTAAAATGAAAGAACATTTTAGCAGTTCATTTATCTACTCCCTCCATTCTTTCTGCTATTGTTTCATATGCTTTAAATATGAATGTGTTAGACATTTTACAATTCACCATGATACTTTTTGCATTAACAGTCAGATTACTATTTAAGAAGTGAAGAGAAGGAGAAACAGTCTTCCCTTTATTCTGTAGTTACCGTTTCCAGTGATCTTTCGTTCTTCCTGGAGCTCTGACCTTTCTTCTAGAATCCTTTTCCCTGAGCACCAGCACTTCTTATAGTACAGATCTACTTATAGTGAATTCTCTGAACTCAAAAAGAATTTTTTAGTACCTACTTTTTGTTAATGTTTATCTACCTATCATCTATCTGTCTGTAAATCTATAGATACTTGTATCTATAGAAACATACATTTGTTGTTTAGTTGCTAAGCCATGTTCGATTCTTTGTGACCCCATCGCCTATAGCATGCCAGGGTCCTCTGTCCTCCACTATCTCCCAGAGTTTGCTCAAATTCATGTCCATTGAGTCAATGACTTAACATAAAATTCACCATTTTAGCCATTTTAAAGCATGTGATTCAGTGGTATTAAATATATTCAGCGTTTTGCAACCATCATGCTATCTAATTCCAGAATTTTTTATCACCCCAAAGGGAAACCCTATACCCATTAAGCAGTCATTCCTCATTCTCTCCTTCCCTTAGCGCTTGGCAACCACGAATCTGCTTTCTGTCTCTACTGATTTACCTATTCTAGATATTTCATATAAATGGAATCATTCAATATGAGGCCTTTGTGTCTGGCTTCTTTTACTTAACATAATGTTTTGAAGCTTCATCCAAGTTGTGGCATGTATCTGAATAATGAATAATATTCCATTAGATGGATACACTACTTTTGTTTATTCATTCATCAGTTGATGGACAATTTGGGTCGTTTCCACCTTTCGACTATTGTGATTAGTGCTGCTATGCACATTCACGTACAAGTTTTTGTTTGAACACCTGTTTTCGATTCTTTTTGATGTATACTTAGGGTTGGGGTTTCTGAGCCATATGGTAATTTTCTGTTTAACTAGCTGAGGGACCGTAAGGCTGTTTTCATAGTGGCTGCACCATTTCACATTTCCACCTGCAATGTACAAGGGCTGTAGTTTCTCCACTTCATCTACAATACTTCATTTTCCATTAACTTTTTGAAAATTTTTATTGAGTTTATAATTGTGGATTGATTTTTTTTTTCTTTCCGTTATTTTAAACAGCTTGGTCATTCTATTGTCTTTCTGCATCCATTATTTCAGGGGAGAAGTCTGCTGGGATCATGCTGTTTCCCCACGAAGGATGTTTCCTTGGGTTGTCTTTAAGATTTTTCTTTATCTTTGCCTTTCAGCGGTTTGACTATGATGTTCCCAAGTGAGATTTTAAAAATCTTGCTTGGGTTTCTTTGAACCGCTTGGATCTGTGAGTCAGTGTTTTTGACCATATTTGGAAAATCTTGTCCATTATTTCTTCAAATGTATTTTTCTGCCTTATTCTCGCCCTTCCTCTTAAGATTCCATTTGCATCCGTGATAGATTGCTGGAAATTGTCATTGAGGATCTGTTTTTCCCCCCTCCTTTCTTCAGGTCGGATAATTTCTATTGATCTGTCATCCAGTTCATTGACTCTTAGGACTTTACAAGCTGCTGTCAAGCCCACCAGTGAAATTTTCACTTCAGATATTATGCTTTTCAGTTCTGAAATTTCCATGTGGGTATACATGTGTGGTTTTTTGTTTTGTTTATATTTCCCTGATAAGCTTTCCCCATCTGTTCGCTCATTGTGACCGTAACTTATTTTTGTATCCAAGAATGTGTATGTAATAGCTGCTTTTAAGGCCTTGTCTTCCATTTCCAACATCTGGGTCCTCATATGGTTTGTTTGTATTGACACTTTTGACTTGGGTAGCATTTACTGCTTTCTCTATCTCTCTCTTTCATTCCCCTTCCTTCCTTCCATGGTAATAGCTTTTGCTTGTCTGCTGTTGCTGCTATTGCTAAGTCGCTTCAGTCGTGTCCAACTCTGTGCGACCCCATAGACGGAAGCCCACCAGGCTCCCCCATCCCTGGGATTCTCCAAGCAAAAACACTGGAGTGGGTTGCCATTGCCTTCTCCAATGCATGAAAGTGAAAAGTCAAAGTGAAATCGCTCAGTCGTGTCTGACTCTTAGCGATCCCGTGGACTGCAGCCTACCAGGCTCCTCCATCCATGGGATTTTCCAGACAAGAGTACTGGAGTGGGGTGCCACTGCCTTCTCCGTTTGCTTGTCTACTGGACACTTTAAATGATATGCTGCAGAGATTCAGATTTTGGGGGAGAGTGTTGACTTTTGTGTAGCAAACAGTTAAATCACTGTACATTTGTGAAGGCTTGGTTTTTATACTTTATTGGGGTGATATGTAAAGCTCTTAGACCTGGGATACAGCTTTTTTACCTAAGGCATAGCCTTTATGTGGTTTCAAAGGCACACTATAATAATAAATACTTAACTAAGGTGTTTATTAAGCCCCCTAACTTGGAGAGACTCAAGCTCTAGGTCATCTTCCTTTTATTAGACAGCAGCTGATACATCTGCTCAGCTTTTGTAGCTTCCCCACTGTTGTTCTCTGCTAAGCTCATTGGAATCTCCCCTGCACATGCACAGTTCAGGGGTCAGCCAAGGATTTCAGGGTAGTTTGTACACAGAGTTTAAGGCTCTCAGCTCCATGTTGTTCTTCTCTAATTAGATTTCTTTCCCCAGTTTCCAGGTTCTCTGGCAGCCTTAAGACTAAACAACTGCAGTTTTTGATTTGCATTCTAGCCAACCCTGCATTGACTGAACTGGGTTATGCCCTTGAGGGAAAAGCCATGTAATGTGGTATTCACTCAGTGCTATTCTCTTTTTTTTGTGTGCAAGTTTTGAATTCCTACCAGTTTCTGCTGGCTTTTTGTTATTCTTTAGTGCCTTCAAATAGTTGTTTAAAAATTTTATCTAGAGTTTGTTATTTTTATCTTAAGTGGAATTAGTCTGACACAAGCTACTCCATCCTACTGGCACTCGAACTTTGTGACCATCTTTTTAGTTAGATCTTTGTCCACACCTTTAGCGATTTCCTTAGAATACATTCCTAAGCAGACTTATTGGGTCAAGGAGCATATACACCACATCAAGGATTATGAATCATACTGCCAAACGAGTCCCTGGAAAGGTCGCTTGTTACAGTGTTGCGGACAGGCTGAGAAATTCTGGAGAATAGAGTGTTGTCATGACTGACTTCCCACTGTGGTACCTGACACAGTGCTGGTACTTAGTATCTGTGAAGGCTGTTGACTGACTGTACCTGGAATATGATTGCTGCCAGTGCTGATCAAAGGAGTCGGCTTTAATCCTGGGACAGAGGACCATTACTTCATCACTAGAGCTACATTTAAAAGTGTTCCTTCAGCCACCTTCTGCCAACAGATGTCCCTTCAGTGAGTTCAGCTGGCTGGCAGCAGAGATGATACCAACACCTTTATCAACATCGTATAATTACGTCGGTATTCCTCACGTCTGAAATTTTGTACTTTCAGGAGGTCTTTCAGTCACGTTATTTTACATTTCCACAGTACAGATGCTGCTACAGACTATCTGTGCCCACCCCCCAGATGTATATGTTGAAATCTATTCCTCAAGATATAGGTATATTAGGGGCCTTTGGAAGGTAATTGAGAGAAGCCTGGTGGGCTTCAGTCTATAGGGTTGCAGAGAGTCAGACACCCCTGAAGCAACTTTGCATGGGAGGTAGTTAGGTCAGGAAGATAGAGCCCTTATGAATGGGATTGTTGTTGGTTGTCACTGAGTTGCTAAGTCATGCCTGACTCTTTTGCAGCCCCATGGACTGTAGCTCACCAGGCTCCTCTGTCCATGGGGTTTCCCAAGAAAGAATACTGGAGTGGGTTGCCATTTCCTTTTCCAGGGGATCTTCCTGACCCAGGGATTGAACCCATGTCTCCTGCATTGGCAGGAAGATTCTTTACTGCTGAGCCACCTGGGACGCCCTGTGAAGGGGATTAGTGACCTTATAAGACCTTGTAAGTGACCTCACACTTTCTGCCATGTGAGGACATGTGAAGAAGACAGATGCCTGTGAACCAGGAACTTGGCCAAGGTCATCCAGCTGAGAAATTGCTGATACAGAGCTGAAAACTGAACCTCTTGCTCCTGATTAAATGCTTCTCATTCTAAGTTACTGGCAACCTTTAAGGTATTGGGAAATCGCACTCAAAGTTTCCCCAGCACAAAGGACAGATCAGCTGGACTCTCACCTGGCTCCTTCATGGAATACCTGCTGTGGTCTGGTCCCTGGTGTCTTAGAAGCAAGATCTCATGTTGCTTTGGTGTTATGGAGGAGCTTTGCACAAACTCATCAGGAGATGATAAGTTTCATTCAACCAGGAGATACTTCCTGTGTGTTGTGTGTGTGCGCGTGTGCGTGCACTGGAGTCCTGGCCAGGACAGGAAATGAATCCTCTGGGCCTCCATATGGGCAAGGGCAGGCCCGGGGCGAGGTAGCTCAGCTAGTGCATCCAAGCACTGAACTGATTGATTTGAGTCCAAGATGATGCTGACATTTCACCCCTGGCTAGAGCTCTGTGTATGAGTGTGTTTGTGTTTTAAATGGCTGAGTGTTCAAAGCCAGAAGGAGTTCTCCTGGAAGGAGGCTGTAGCCTCTTGGGTAATCTGCAGAGCTCAGCATTTTGGGGAAATGATTCTTAGTGAATCTGATGATGTTTCTGAGATTTGCTACCGTGGCTGCCGTTAAAGGGAGGGGGACAAGCCAGTAGAACCATATATTCAAATTAGCCTGGAGGTTCTAGATGCTGTACAAGATGCTTGGGTCACATTGACGAAAAGGAGACCTCAGGAGCTCCCAAATAGAAGGGGCAGGAGTGTGTTGGAGGGTGCCAGGGATAGAGGTGTGAGCAGATAATCATAATACTGCCAAGTAAGGGGCTTTGCTAAAGGCGTGTTAGGAACTTCCCTGGTGGTTCAGTGGTAAAGAATCCATCTGCCAATGTAGGAGACGCTGGTTTGATCCCTGGGTTGGAAGATCCCCTGGAGGAGAAAAGGACAACCCACTCCAGTATTCTTGCCTGGGAAATCCCATGGACAGAGAAGCCTGGCTGACTACCGTCCGTGGGGGTCACAGAAGAGTGGGACCCGACTAAAGAACAGCAACAAAATGCAAGTTAGAGGTGCTGTATGGCCCACAGAGGGCAGAGATTGGGAAGGGGTCTTCCTCCAGTTCATGACCTCGCCCACCATGTCCAGCTCAGGTTGCTTTCTCAGATCTGCACTCCCCCGAGCATCCCTTCACCCTCATAAGCTCCATCTTCTCACCCACTGGTTTCTTCCCACCATCACACAAAGCATCTCTCATCTTTGAGAAAACAGTCTTATTGAATCTGCGTCATCCTTTAGCCACCATTCCACTTTGGGCTTCCTTTCTTGGACAAGCCTTTTGGGAGAACTACCTTCCCCGCCTCAGCTTCCTTGCTTCCAGGGTCTTCTGGCAACTTGCAAGGTAAAGCCTTTGCCCCATTTACCACTCAGAGGGTCTTTTCACTATTCACTGGCCAAGAGCTGGAACCCAATGCATTTCTTGAATGAATGAATGCAAGATTACAAAGGCAGTTTTCACAGGTGTGTGATAAGAGGTTCAGATGACGGATGGCTGATTCTCCCCGTTGTAGAGACGAGTACTGAGGCTTAGAGAAATGTTATTGTCTATGTGAGGCCTTGCTGGAGCCTATGGAGGAGCAGGAGACTAAGTGATGGGAAGAATAAAGGTCCATTGCTTTCTGACTGGCTGAGCTGGAGAGAATTGCTTGGGCTGCTTCTAACACCTGCTTCTTTGCTGGCATCTTTGGTAGACTTCTGACCCTGGCCTGTTGGGGAGAGTGAGCTGAGAATCTGTTCTGTTCAGCATCTGCTCCTGCTCACAGCCTCAACAGACAGCGTGGCCTCACTGATGAGATTCTGGGCCCTTTGGTACTCCATCCCAGCCTGGAGTGGTTCCAGCCGTCGAGATGGGTTTTGCTGTCAGGCGAGCGTCTTTCGGCACCTCCTGTCATGCTGTGTGGGGCTGTAAATACCCACAGATGTCACCTGCCTGTTCTTTTTCTGGAAAGAGCCTGCACAGGCGCTGGCCCAGGTCACAGGCGCAGCGCTCAGCTGCTGGGCTGTCTGCACGTCCAGAGGGCTCCCAGCGCTCCCTGTGGCTACTGCTGCTTCATTCACAGGCGTTTCTCAGGGCGTGGCCGGGGCCACCGTGGTGCCACAGGAGCTGGTTGCTAAGCTGGCTAATTTTCTGAGACTCTCCTGGCCAGAGTTATATGACCTCTGGGGGAACCTGGATGTTTCCCGCTGGCCACAGGGATCCAGGGTCTCTCCAGGGCGGAGGCTCCAGGTGCAAGGCAAGGCTCTCCTGTCACTCCCTCTGATGTGCTGAACACGAGGAGGGAGATGGGGGCCTCTGCTGAGATCTAGGAAAGGCTGGGAGAGCCCAGGACAGTCAGGCTCTGTCTCTCTGTAGTCAGTCACCTCCTCAAGAGGTGAGTATCGGCCAGCCCAGAGACCAGGGGCTGGACCACGTGTGCCTGGAATGGCACAAACACGCTGCGGTGAGATGACAGGGTAGAGGGGGCTGTGCATGGGCGAGGAGGAGGGGCCACGCAAAGGACAGCAGATGTGTGTGCCACCCGCCGAGCGCAGCCTTTGGCAGGGGCTGTGGGGAGGGCCGGGTCCCTCAGTTAGTGTCTGAGGCTCCAGGGAGAACATGTTCATCCCCTAAGCGACCCGCAAGATGCCAGTGGGCTTCTCTCCAGGGCACTCAGGCGAGGAGGGGAAGGGCTGCCTAGCACATGGCCTGCGTGTTGGCGGGGAGATGTCAGCCATGGGGGTGGGTGCTGATGTTAGCAGAGGGGAAAGTGTAAAGAGAGGAGGTCTCATGAATTCAGCAGATCTGGGAGCTGGTCCTCCTCTTCCTCCTGCTTTGTGTTAGGATCCTCTGTGGGGCCAAATTCACACGCCAGGGCTCAAGGTCACATACTTTGGCTTTGGGTGGCTGGGGTCAGCTCCGGTGCACTGGAGAGGAGTGGGGTGAGCCGTCAGCCTGCTGCAGGGAAGCATTTCCAGAACCTTCCAGCTGGGGCCGGGGTCCCAGGGACTGAGCACATTACACCCACGCTGTGGCTGGGAGAGAGGAAGAGGGCCCTGGCCAATATCATCAACCGTAAGCTCATCCACATGATGCTGTCTCAGGCTGGATGGAGCTAGTGGCTGGCAGAGGCGACTGGTCTACCCTAGTCTCACCCACAAGGTCTATGCAGTTGATTGGGACGTGCCTGCGCTTGGCAGAAGCCTTGATCTGTCAAGGTGGGTGGTGCTGGACAGGCCCCATTCAGGGAGCCTTTTCAACTCGACAGCCTCGTCTTCTAGATACTTCTGCTTCTCTTCCTGGGACCTCCAGAACTGCAGTGTCATCAACAGCTCCTCATGTTCTCTTCGCGGGCCTCTGTGTCTTGACCCCAGGTGACAGATGAGGAGGGCTGGGGGAAGTCTGGACCTATCACAACAGTCCTAGAACTGGGATGTACTGAGGACCGGAGAACATAGGCTTCTGCTGAGTGAGATGGAGCAAAGCAAACCAGGAGCCTCCCGCCGAGGAGGGGCTTCCAGGGAGGGCATCCCACGTAACCCAGGAGCTTAAGGAGTGACATGACTCTGCTACCATCCTCTCCTTCCCCAGAAGAGTGGACTGGACATCTCAGCAGACAGCAAGGACAGACCAGGAGTGACAGGCAGAAATGGGTTCCCTGGACTAGGCTTTCTCTGCTGAAACCTGCTGCCATCCTGATTCTCAGCTCAGTCTTTTCTCAAAAGAGAATGGAGGTGGGTGGGATCCAGCCCTTCTGAAGAGACTGGACAGGACATTTTCTTACAGTTGCTCCTAAGGTGGGGCCGAGAGGGGCCAGCTCTCAGGCTGGGAGGTTAAGAGCCTTCCTGGAGAGGAAGGGGTGGTGGAGCTGAGTCTCCTGGAATCACGCGAGCAGCTGTGCAAAGCACCTGGCAGAGCTTGCAGCAGCCTGTGCTCGCAGCGCCTGCTGAAATCCTCACCGGTCACACTGCCGCCATGGCAGGAGGTGGTGCGGATGCCGGAGTCCTGCCCGGCGTCTCCAGGCTCACGCTCCCCCCCAGGCACTGCTCTGCGAGCCGTGGGCAGGCTGTGCTCCAGGCAGCCACCTGGGGGTGAGCCGGACCCACTGTGACCGCACGAGGTGGCAGCACACTGTGTTCTCATGTCCTCGATGACGGGCTCATTGCATCTGCTTGCTCAGCTCAGGCTATTGTAACAGAATTCCACAGCCTGGGGGCCTTAGTGAAAGTGGAAGTCGCTCGGTCGGGTCCAACTCTTTGCGACCCCAGGGACTGAAGCCCATCTGGCTCCTCTGTCCATGGAATTCTCCAGGCCGGAGTACTGGCGTGGGTAGCCGTTCCCTTCTCCAGGGGATCTTCCCAACCCAGGGACTGAACCCAGATCTCCTGCATTGCAGGCGGATTCTTTACCGTCTGAGCCAGCAGGGAAGCAAGAGGATTTACACCACAGATGTTTGTTTTGCAAATGTTCGGAAGCCGTGCAGCCCAAGATGAAGATACTGGCAGATTCGGTTTCCAGTGAAAGCTGTCTTCCTGGTCACCTGTCCGACGCAGGGGCCAGGCGAGAGCTCTCTGGTGTCTCTTTAGGTGGAAGTACAACAAGAGCGCAGTCTTAACCACTGGACCAGCAGGGAATAGTCCGGTTTGTCTTTCTCTCCAAGCAATAATTTATTATTTTTCTTGTATATGTTAGTAATGCCCTGATTTACTTCTAAGGTTAAGAGAGAGACCTTTGATGTAGATAGTAGGTATTTTGGAGAAGGCTATGGCAACCCACTCCAGTGTTCTTGCCTGGAGAATCCCAAGGATGGCAGAGCCTGGTGGGCTGCCATCTGTGGGGTCGCACAGAGTCGAACACGACTGAAGTGACTTAGTAGCATTAGTCACTCAGTCATGTCCTATTTTGCGACTCCATGGACCATAGCCCGCCAGGCTCCTCTGTCCATGGGATTTCCCAGGCAAGAATACTGGAGTGGGTAGCCATTCCCTTCTCCAGGGATCTTCCCAACTCAGGGATTGAACCTGGTCTCCTGCACTGAAGGCAGATTCTTTAGCATCTGAGCCACCAGGGAAGCCCCTCTTCTTGTAAAGGCACACACTAATCCCATCATGGGGCCCACCCCCAAAATTTGCTTGGTGACGTATCTATCCATTCCTCTATCCCTCTCTCCATCTTACTTTTTGGTACCTGGGTCCTCATGTCCTGGGTGGAGAGACAGCTTCTTCCTTTAAAGTATTTATTTATTTGGCTGCACCAGGGCTTGGTCGCTGCGTGCAGGATCTTTACTTTCGGCATGTAAGCTCTCAGTTGCGGCACACAGAGTCTTAGTTGCGGCGTGTGGAATCTGGTTCCTTGACCAGGCATCAAACCGGGGCCCCCTGCACTGGGGATGCAGAGTCTTACCACTGACCACCAGGGAAGTCCTGAGAGGCAGCTTCTTTAATATCTCATCTGCACCTCACCCCAGGCTTCCCAGCTGGCACACTGATAAAGACCCTGCCTGCCAATGCAGGAGACGCAAGAGACTCAGGTTTGATGCCTGGATCTGGAGCAGGGATTTGCGAACCCACTGCAGTATTCATGCCTGGAGAATCCCATGGACAGAGAAACCAGCCGGGCTGCAGTCCATGGGACTGCAGAGTCCAGCACGACTGAGCACGCACACGTACATACGTGCTGCATCTCATCCCGGGCCTGTCTGTGAGTGAGCCCTGCTGTGCACTTTCAGTTTCCCCTCATACAGTGTCTCTGCCTCTCTCTTGCTGAGCAGACTGTTTCCCGAATCCTCCAGATCACACAGGCCACCCTGGCCGCCGTCCTCGCTGCCCTGCCTGGTTCTCCTGTCCCTGGGAACGGTGGTGGATGAACCAAACTAGAATCAGGGGGTGGGACTTAATGGGCTCCTTTTAAATAGTTTTCTTTCAGTGTCACGTGACCAACAAAGGCCAGCTTGGGGTCCACTGGGAGCTCAGGAAGGTTCTCTCTCAACCATTTTAACAGAGTTAGCTCCTGGGCTTGGGCTGGGGAGGGGAGGGGAGAGCCCCAGCCCACACAGATATCGGAAAGTGCCTTGCAGTGATAAAAGCATCAGGGACCTTCCCATGTAACCGGAAACCCATGGGCAGAGAGTGGTCATGTTACAACAGGACAAGCAGAGTGGAGAACAATGTCTCACCCCCCCAAGGGCCCACCCATGATCCCCTGGAGTGTGGGGTGAGCCAGGCCAGCTGGCTGAGGGCAAGGGTACCCTGGGCAGTGTGGGACGATGGCTCTCCACCCATGACAGAGGAAAGGAAGGGTTAGTCACACACACCCTGCTTCCTGTGGTCCTGCTTTGCCCAGGGTGGCCATTTCCCAGCTAGAGCTCCCAGACAGGGGGTCCGGGCTTGGTGCCCAGCACCATGAAACAATCTGTCTATCCCTGTAGAAAGATTCCATATCTCTCACTCTCCTGTACAGTGGAAATACCACAGACGTCAACCCAGGCCAGGAGCTGAAATGCTGTCTCCACACCTCACTCTGTAGGCAAGTCACTTCCTATCTCTGAACCTCAGTTTCCTCATCTGTAAAGTGGGCTCAATGACACTTGTCTTACAGACTCATTAATTCTATTGCACATCAAATAAGATGAATTAAAAAGTACCTGATGGGCACAAGCAGCCCTTAGTAAGTGGCTCTTGTTACTGTTATTGTTCTCTCAACTTGCCCAGTGTTGGGTACAACGCCAAGTGCTATGTATCAGAAATATACATCAACTGAGCATGGTGTCTTTTCCTTTTGCATATGGATGTTTAGGGCTGAAATGGACCTGAAAATCTCTGTTAGGGCCTTATGTGTGCGTGCGTGCGTGTGTGTGTGTGTGAGAGAGAGAAACGTGGGGGGAGGAGGTTGATTTAATCTCTGCTGTTTTTGAACGTGACTGAGGTCTGAGCACAACGTGAGATTTAACCCATAGATTCCCAGGCACCAGGGGCCACGGAAGTGGGGTTCACTCAGCTGCCAGAAATGCTGAGCAGCCCCGAGAGGGAGAGGGCCTCAGGGTCCTTAGTCCTCCTGCGTCAACTGCCACGTATGATCTCACTCGCTGAGGTGCTGTTCTCCTTGAGGGAGACGAGGTCTGCAGCCAGGGGCTAGGCTCCAACCAGATTCTGCTTCAAGGCAGCTGATCAGCACCAAGGATGCTGGGAATGGAGGCTGGGAGGTGGCAGGCGGTGTGGACAGAGCTGGGAGCGTGAGGCTAGAAGCCGAGACTGTTCCTGGGTATGCGACCTTCGTTAAGTCGCCTGCCCCTCAGTTTCTCCTTTGGAAATGGGGTTGCTCTGCTGGCAAGGGGTGAGCCTTTGAGGTCTGCGAGCCTGTGGTTCTGGGCTCTCCTCCGCAGAAGGAAGGCTGTTGTAACAACGAGGCTGAACTCTGGTTATTGTAAACTTCCCGCAGAACGAGGCATACCTTACCATGATGTCATGTCTAGACACCCAGGTCAGGTATAAATTATGGAGACAAAGTAGCATGTTCAGTGGTTAGACTGTAAAACTTTAACGAGAGATTTCTGTGAGTCCAACATGTGCTGGGGAAGACTGCTTTCGGAGGAGAAGGAGGAGAGGCCCTTTCTTCCTTTTTCACTTCCTTTCCGGCATCTGTGCTTAGGGCAAGGCCCTCAGGACTCATGGAGATGCTGATCCCAGGTGGCGGCTTCCTCCAGCGCAGGAAGTGACCAGTGCTGGTTTCCGGAGACCTGATAGCTGAGCTGGGTGGACCTGGGGCAAATCTCAACCTCACAGGGCCTCAGTTTCCTTATCTGTAAAATGGGGGTGGAAGAGAGAGAGAGAGAGAGAGAGAGAGAGAGAGAACATTCCAGCACAAACGTTTCCNTTTGGCCTTGTATGAAAATATGTTTGTTTGTTTTTTCCAAATAAAGGTTTTTGTTGTTGTTGTTAAACAAAGAATTTGTTTTCTATGTCCCAGAATTAGGAAGATGTAATGCTACAGACGTACAAGAAAGTTCTTGAAGCTTTTGTTGTTCATAGCTGAGGCACATCTCAAAACTCTCTGCACTGAAATGAAACAATACACGTTGGGCTGGACTGGCATTGGTCCTCCCAGAGTGTTTC
Organism: Neotragus pygmaeus; assembly: GCA_006410875.1. Taxonomy (NCBI): domain Eukaryota; kingdom Metazoa; phylum Chordata; class Mammalia; order Artiodactyla; family Bovidae; genus Neotragus; species Neotragus pygmaeus. Next base: position 34,342 of record SJYV01018252.1, on the reverse strand, counting down.
ACCAGTTTCAGCCACGTCATGATACAGGGTTTGAGGAAGAGGTCAGAGAGCCGGCTCTCACAGACTCTACCTGAGGAAACGCCGCCTTGTGAGAGGAGGGAGGCAGCAGGTGCCCTCAGCAGCGCTTCTCAGCCCAGTCCCTGTTGCAAGTGCTTTATGTGTAGGCCGATCCATTTAATCCTCACACAAGTCTGTGAGGGAGGTGCTAATGTCATCCCCACTTCACAGACGGGGAAACTGAGGCCCAGAGGACATGACTCAAGGTCACGGAGAGAGCGAGCAGCAGAGGCGGGATTCAAGCCCTGGCATCTTGTGCCGGACGCAGGACTCTCAACTACCTCACAGCTCCGTCTCTCTCTTCTTTAAAATGAGTTTTGACTGGACAGGGCTGCTTTACAGTGTGGTGTTCGTTTCTGCTGTGCCCCAAAGTGAATCAGCTGCATGGACACACACATCCCATCCTGAAGATTCCGTCCCATTTAGGCTGCCAGAGAGCATTAAGGAGAGTTCCCTGTGCCATACAGGAGGTTCCTGTTAATTATCCATTTTCTATATGGTAGTGCCATATCTGCCAATCCCAACCTCCCGACTCATCCCACCTCTCCTTTCCCCCTTGGTAACCGTAAGTTTGTTCTCTACATCTGTGACTCTACTTCTGTTTTGCAAATAAGCTCACCTGCACCATTTTCCCAGGTTCCACACATAAGCAATATTAGATGATACCGGCCCTGTCTCTCGATCAGCACTCAGGGTCAAGAGCAGGGCGTGGTGAAGTCAGAACAGGAGCCCAGCTTCTGACTTCTGCTCTGTCTTCACCCTCAAGCCGGTGAGAGAAGCACAGATAGACAGTCATGGGACAGAGGCACCAGGGCCAGATCCTGCCCCTGTGGGTTCCTAGCTGAGTGCTGGGCCATGTCAGGGACTCATCCCGGCTCTCAGTCACTTCAACAGTGAGGCAGGAGAGACCCAATCCACCTTCCTGAGCTGCTTAGATAATGAATGAAACTCCACGGTGAGAGCACTTTTCATCAAGTCAGCGCTGAATACACATCATTCTCTCCACCTGACACCACACATCACAAACCATCTCTGTTTCCAGCTCATTCACAAACCCCTACAGCTCTACATTCAAGGGAAACAGTCACTTGACAGACGTGGAATTGAAGTTTGCCACGACTTCAAATTAATCAGGAGTCTAATCTGCGCCAGCCTGTGGAGAATGCACTGAACGAAATGCATTTCTTCAAAAGACATTTTCCTAATTGTGTTTTCTAGTCGATTTACTGTCAGCAAGAGAAACAACAACTTGCAGACTGTTGAACATCTGATTTTAATGCCCAAGTCATCCATTAGTTATATATGATCTAGAAAATGCAATTAAAGAATGGACTTAGTTGTTTCTCTGAAATTCAAAACTACCTTATTTACTTATACAATTATTTTAAGTGGCGCAGTTCTCCAGAACACAAAATAACTGCATACAAGAAGTAAATCACATGTCAAATTACAAAATGACACGCAGTGGGGTGCAGAGTGATCCCTGAACACATATGTCCATGTCCTAATCTTCAGTACCCATGAATGTGACTGTATTTGAAACAGGGTCATTGTAGATGTGGTTAAAGGTTCCAACACAAAACCATCCTGGATTTAACGTAGGCCCTCAATCCAATGGCTGGTGTTCGCGTAAGGGAAAGGAGAGGGGAATCTGAGACATAGACAGACACACAAGGAAGAAGGTGATGTGAAGCTGTAGGCAGAGACTGGAGTGATGTAGCCACAAACCGAAGAACACTTGGAGCCACCTGGAGCTGGGAGAGGAGAGGAAGGATCCTGCCCTAGAGCCTTCGGGAGGAGTACGGCCTACGACACCTCGATTCCAGCTTTTGGGTTCCAGAACCAGGAGGGCCCAAAGTTCCCTCAGTTCCACGGTAACCTGTTGTGGTAGCCCTACAAAATGAATGCACTATATTTTTTAAGAGAAAAAGAAAAAAAAAACATGGAATGAAAATATTCTTTAATGTACCGAATCACCTGAACATGCCTCCTTGCCTATTTTCTCTCTCTCTGGAACACTAGGAGAAAATATTTTTTAAAGTAACCTTAAAAGCATACTCTAAGTATACAACTTAACAGACAAGTAGGTTCTGTAACATTCTTTAAGAAAATGTAAGCATTTAAACTCATTTGAAAAGACCCTGATGTTGGGAAAGATTGAAGGCGGGAGAAGGGGATGACAGAGGATGAGATGGCTGGATGGCATCACTGACTCGATGGACATGAGTTTGAGTGAACTCCGGGAGATGGTGATGGACAGGGAAGCCTGGCGTGCTGCAGTCCATGGGGTGACAAAGAGTCGGACACAACTGAGAAACTGAACTGAAGCGTTTAAAACTACCATTTTAATGAAGAACAAGAGAAATGACTGTGTGGGGTCTTCTGCTTGTGTAGTTTCCGTCTTTAAGGAAGAATAAATGATCGACTTAAAAGAATAAAATATGTTGAGCTCATTCATGAATCAAAAAAAGAAAACCATAGAAGAGCTTTCGTCCCAGAAACCACAAGGGCCGCCTTCCAGGTGCTGCCGGGGATGATGTGGTGTGGGTGCTCCGGGCCTTTCCGCGTCGATGCTGCTGCTCTTGAGTGGCGGCAGCTCTCCTTCGCTCCATCCTCCCCAGACACCCAGCCTCCCCCAAGATCCCTCCCTGACCTGTGCCAAAAGCCTGTCCCCACTTCCCTGCGTCTCACCCTGCTCACCTCTTCTCTTGCCAACCTCCCCTGCACACCTACACTTTCTGTTCTGCTCCAGCATCTTCTCAAAAAGCCCCCACGTCCTCCCCCCAGTCCTGTGAACCACGATGGACTTCTTAATTTCTCCCCAGCTCAGTCTTCCTGGTGCCATGACACCTGGACATCGCTCTCAGTGGTCGTCTCCAGGGATGTGCAAACCCAGCTGCACTGTGGCCTGGCCGTTCGATTCAACCTTTCCACAACATGGATGAGCTTTTCTTCAGCCAATGTCAGCCCATGAACTACCCTCGTCTCTCTCCTGACTGACTCCTCTCTGGCCTTCCTTCACAGGTCCTGTTTCTTTTTTTGTCGTTCACTTATTCCACATATATTCACAGGGCACCTGTTATGTGTGCCAGGCATGGCAACAAATGGAGGAAGAGTCCTTCCCCGATGGAGCTGGCATCCTTTGGGGTGGGCAAGAGGTAGGGGAGACATAAGAGCCTGTCGGGAGTCCTAAGCGCTAAAGAGCATGAGTGGGGAGTGAAATGGGAAAGGGCTGCTGGAAAAGCCAGTGTCCAGGGGGAGCCTCTGATGAGGAGACAACGTCTAGGAGGTGTTACCCTGGCTGCTGTCAGGAGAGGAGATGGGGCAGCGGCACCGATGGAAGCAGGGAGGTCAGTTTAGAAGATTGAGGTGTCTGCAGGTGAGTCACTGTAACACACATGGGGACGTAAGCCTTGGGCCTGGATGAGCTTGGGGGAAATGAATGAAGATGGACAGAGAAGATGCCTGAAGTTTGTGCCTTGGGGGCCCCACTAGTCACCCTACCTTCTCAGTACCCTGTCTTCTGGGACCTGAGCCCCTCCTGGTCACCTTCTTTCGCAGCCCCTTTCTCTGCCTCCTTTGCTGGCCTCCCTCACTGCCTGACCTCTAAGTGATGGCGTTCCCAGGGCTCACCCTGCGTCTCTTCTCTTCCTCACCTTCACCCCCTCCCCTGGGGCTCCCGTCTCATGCCATGACTTTCAGCAGACTAGGGGCAGACAACGGTTGACAGTGTAACTTGTTGTCAAAACGGGTTCACTTCTGAGACTGATAATGACACTGGGGAATGAAGACACTGGATCGTCTTGGGCACCTGAGGAAGTACAGCTGCTCGGCTCTCTATATTAATGCCTCTCGGTTTTACACTGCTGATCCAGAGCTCCCTGTCTTCAAAAACTGGCTACCTGAGCCTCTGAGATCCTCCCCTCAGACATGTATGTGACATTTTACATGTAATGTGACCGAACAATGAGTGTGAAATTGCCTCCAGAACCATTCCCCTCACTCTCTCCAGCATCTCAATCAATGACAGCCCCAGTCTTGCAGAGGCCTGGACCTAAAGCCTGCTTTGAGATGCCAGCAAAGTCTGTCTCCTCGATCCTCAAAATATATGTGTAACCTAACCACTGCTGCCCCTCAGTCCTGCACCAGAAAGACCCAAGCTTGGGTAGACCCAAGCTCTACCCGAGATTTCTTCAGCAGCCTCCTCAGCTGCAGGCCTGCCTTCTTTGAATCTTCCCCTTTAAATCTACTTTCAAGTAAGGCAGCTGGAGCAATCCACCTCCGAAAGCTAAGTAAGGTCTAAAAGTCTGGTGGACTTCTATTATGGAACTTAAGCTTGCTTTCCCCTCCATATCACCTCGATAAGCAACATTTATTGTAAATTTCAGAAACTTACAATCCAGAAATACCTTACTGTACATGGCAAGGGGCATACAGAAGCCAGCGAGTATATACATCAATCTACTGAAAGCAGGCCAGTATCCTGGGTGGACTAACAGATGTCCTAACAGCCCCTACTGGGGCTGCCATAACAAAGGACCACAGCCCGGTGACTTAAAAGAGTACACATGTCACAGTTCCACGGGCTGGGAGGTCGAAGATCAGGGTGCCAGACTGATGGAGTTCTGGTGAGGGCTCTCTTCCTGGTTTGCAGACAGCCACCTTCCTACTGCTTCTTCCCAGGGTGCTGGAGGGAGAGAGCTTTGGCATATTTCCTCTTTCACAGAGACACCTGTTCCATCAGACCAAGACTTCAACTTATGACCTCATCTAACCTAATCACTTCTTCAAAGACTCTGTCTCCAAATACAGTCACATGTTGGGGGTGGTAGGGTGGCGGTTAAGGCTTCAACATATATGTTTCTCAAAGAGATGATTCACTCCGTTGCAACAGGTTAAAATGTCCACTTCCATGTTTCTCTCTTACTCGATTACAATCATCAAATGCTTTCGGTTGTGCCCCTGGGGCCTCATGCTGTTTAGTTGCTCAGTCATGTCCAACTCTTTGCAACTCCATGGGCTGCAGTACACCAGGGTTCTCTGTCCTTCACTTCCTCCCAGAGCTGAGTCAGTGATGCCATCCAAGCATCTCTTCCTCTGTCATCCCCTTCTCCTCCTGCACTCAATCTTTCCCAGCATCTGGGTCTTTTTCAGTGAGTCGAGCCTCTTTCTCCCTCCAGCTTTTCTGTCAAGGTTTCATTGTGCCCCAGCCCTGAAGATTCTGTTAACTAGCCCAGTCTCCTCCTGTTGCACAACCCCAGCCCTCTCCAACTGTGTGTCTCCAACTCCCAGGACACAACAATGAGCCAGCAGGGGAGGGATGTGGGATGACAGTCGCTGGAGAAAGGCTTACTCCTGACCCAGGTGGGAGCAGGTACAGCAGCTTGGTATTGCCCCAAAAGTAGTGGCTAAGAAGTTACAAGAATATCAAGATTTATGTATGGCAAAGCCAATAGAGTATTGTAAAGTAAAATAAAGTAAGAAAAAATTAAAAAAAAAGATATTATGCTAATTAAAATAAGCCAGTAAAAAAAAAAAAAAGAAATAATACATGGTCCCCTCATATGAAATCCTCAAGATAAATTAGAATGAACACGTAGATTGTTGGCTACAAAAAAAAACAAACCCACTATCAAACATTTTATCTTTTGAGTCTTTTGGTAGCAACTCTTTGTTCCTTGGGACAAATGTTTTCTTTACCTTTCAGAAATAATTACACAAGCCCAGTGAATTTCCCAGGAGATAAGTTCAGTGAGGGAAGGAAAGGTCATGTGTGTTTATACTGCTGACTAAAAGAGATTCAGGGAAGTCATGTTTTAGGAGAAGTTCATGAACTCCACCAGCTTTTGTAAACTGTTCTTTTGACTGACATTACTACCCTACAAAAGGTGTTTTGTGTGTGTGTTTGTTAGTATCTCAGTGGTGTTCTACTCTTTGTGACCCTATGGACCGTAGCTGCCAGGCTTCTCTGCCCATGGAGTTCTCCCAGTAAGAACACCGGAGTGGGTTGCCATGTCCTCCCTCCAGGGGATCTTCTCGACTCAAGGATTGAACTCAGATTTCCTGCATTTCATGCAGATTCTTTACCATCTTACTCACCAGGGAAGCCCCACACAATGTGTTAGTGCTATTGAAGTCAGACAATCGTAGGAAACACCATTCCATGAAGCAACAGAAAACGAACAGCTAACAGCAAAACCTTGAAGGATTGTACAAATAAAGTCAACCTTTGGAGACTGAATCTGTTTTCCCATTATGTATATTGGTTTGCAAGGGCTGCTGTAACAAAATAAAACAGACTGGATGGCTTAAACAACATGCATTTGTTTTCCCACAGTTCTAAAGGCTGGAAGTCCAGCCAAGACCAAGATGTCAGCAGATGTCATTTCTTCTTCTTTTTTTTTTTAACGAAGTAACATTGGTTTATAACATATAAGTTTACATTTACACTACAAATTGACTTCTTGATATACTGTAGCATGCTTGTCACCAAAAAAGGATGCTTCATGAATTTGCATGGGGCCTTTGCCCAAGGACCATGCTCATCTGTATCCTTCCAATTTGATTACATAAGTTGCTAAAGTGAGCACAGGGTTGGTTTCTCCTGAGGCCCTCGCCTTGGCTTGCAGATGGATGTCTTCTTTCTATGTCCTTACACGGTCTCTTTTCTGTGCCTGCACACCCCTAGATTCTCAGGTTCAAAATCTCAAGGACCTACTAGATTAGAGCCCACCTTAATGACCTCATTTAAACAGAATCATTTTTCTAAAACCTTATGTCCAAATACAGTCCCATTCCAAGGTATCAGGGATAAGTCTTCAAAACACAAATTTGGTGGGAACCAATTTAACCCCTAGCGTAGTACCTAACAAACACTCCAAAACTCAGTAGCTTGAAACAACAGTCATCTCTGTTCCAGGCTGGGTCATGTGAGGAGACTCAGGTGGGATTGAAGAACCCTCCCTCCAGATGATTCAATACCACGGCTGGCAGGCTGAAGGATGTGGATGTCACCTGGGCACTCAGTGTGGGGCAGGGGTGATAGGTTACGATCTCTGTCCCATTAGCATCAACATAAAACATTCTTGGACCCCAAGAGGTAGCAGCTCAAACCTCCTGCCTGACATTCCTGACTTGCCAGCAGGGTGACTGGTATGAAGCAGATGTTAAATAAACACTGGATTTTTGTTTTGAATAGATTTTATTATGTAGAGTAGTTTTATAAACTAACTCATTAGTAAAACTGAGTAGAAGATACAGAGATTTCTTCCATGTACCCTGCCCCCATACCTGCACAGCATCCCTGGTTATCAACACCCCCACCAGGTGGTACCTTTGCTACAAATGTTAAGCCAATGTGGACACACATCATAATCACCCAAAGTCCATAGTTTGCCTGGGTTCACTCTTGATGGTGTAGAAGCTATGGGTTTGGACAAACGTATAGGGGGTGACACATACCTACCATTACAGTATCATACCACGTAGTTTCACATGCCTAAAAATACTTGTTTTTAAATAACCAAAGAAGGTATACTTAATAGGGAGACTCAAGAGGGTTGGCCATTAATATACTACTCACCCTTCTAGAAAGAAATGTCTAATTTGGGGGATGTTATGGGTCAGAGAATCACGTGCCCTTTCAAAAAGCATTTTTTTAAAAGCATCTTTTAAAAAGTGGGTTCTAAGAAGCCCCAAGCTCTCACTGAGATGAACACTGTGGTCTTGATCTACAGAGGATGATGAGTGACCATGTGAAACCAGCACACCAAGCACCCACTTTCACGGTATGACTGCTGTGCCTTCCAAGGTGCTAGGAGTGAACATTGATTTAGGTCACCCAGGTGGGTGTGGCTTAATCTCTTTCTTTGAATCAGCTAATTGTGATTTTAAAAAAATAGACTTTCATGATTTAAATTTAAGTCTTGCATTTAATATGGAACAATGAACCATAAGTAAATATTATATTGGTAAATTATTACTTTTTATTTTTATCTGTTGCTATATAAATTTAACCACAACCTTAACTAACCACTGTGACTATGCCCACTACTGTGCCATCCACATGATAATATACTTTTGCCAGAGAATGCTCATGTTCAAACCTGTTGCAATCTAGCATTTCTTTCTCCTCAAATTTTTTGAAGATGAAAGAGAGATAAATGAAGGCTCTAGAGCCAAGGTAACATGCTCCCCTGATCTAATCTTCAATTGCTAGTCTTCAAATCCTCAAAAAATGCCATTACCTTTACAATTGCTCTTTTTTTTATCCCAGCCTCTTAGTAATTTCCCACCTGTTGACCTCCTTGCTCCACTCCTCGGCTATAAATACCTCCTATTTCTTGGATTCAGAACTGAGCTCAAGTCTAGACTTGGGTCTCCTTTCTACCTTTGCAATAACTCCTGCATAAAATCTGTTTCTGCTTCTTTAATTGCTGTCAGCTCTGGTTCTGTTTGGCAAGCCTCAGTCTAAAAGTTTTCCTGAACAAGGACAAAGGAAGATCAAAGCTCACGGGTATATCTGATGTCTGACTCTTAGTACAATCTCGCCTATGCTTATGAACCCACCCTCCTCCCTGTGTACATCCTCCTTACGCCCACCCACTGAATCAGGAGGACTGCCTCTTATCTGGTTAGCAGCTATGCAGTTACAGACTTCACGTATCTCTATCCTCTGAACTTCACAACATTCCTTTCAAAAAGGAATTACTATTCTTGCTAGTACTTCCTTCTGTATTTAATGCATACTGCAGAAGGAAAAAAAAAAACCAAACAACTAAGGTGGGACTAAAAACAAAGACTGAGGTACAAAGTGGCCATTGGTATGGATGGATTAAACCAGAAGATATTATTTTTAGAATTAACTTGTAATGATTAGAATTGGAAAGTCACCTAATATGTACTAGGTTTTCTAGCCCCTGATTCTGTTACCAAGTAAAAACTATATTTTAGGTTCTAATCCTCCTCCAGTATGTTTTTTCTCCTCTGCAATGTTTTTTTATATGTATCATTATTACTTAAGGTTTGGATGACTTTCACAGTCCATCCCTGAGTTTTAGGAAATATTAGATATTTGAGAACTTTAAGAAATATTGAAAGGTGGGTGCATCAGAGCATTAGCGAAGAATACAGCTTACATCCTGTGTGCAATGTAAGCTCACAACCACTTTGGGTTTCAAAAGACAGGTTTCAAAGTAGATATACTAGTCTGACAGCTAGGGTGCATTCAATGGAAGAAGAACCTCTGACAGAAAAAAACAGGTTTTTGTAAGTCTAAACCAAAACTTAGCCTCGACAATCAAACACAAGTCTGTTTTAGAGAAGTTTCCACGAGCCACAGGACTGGGAGGAGTTCAAGCTGACATTATGCCAGGAGGAGATCTGAAATCTCTCTGGACTGAGAGAAGGGTTTTGGAAAAGACTGGAGGAGAAAACCCAGAGGACGTGGATGCTCCTGTGAGGTGCTAGACATTATTTTTTGCCCTTTAAGTTTAGGTACCCAAAGAGAGAAGGACTTTCCCCTCTTCAATCCAGAGGCCCAAGGGGAAAAAGTGGAAGCAGTGACAGTCTTTATTTTCTTGGGCTCCAAAATCACTGCAAATGGTGACTGTAGTCATGTAACTAAAAAATGCTTGCTCCTTAGAAGGAAAGCCATGACAAACTTAGACAGCATATTAAGAGCAGAGACATCACTTTGCTGACAAAGGTGAGTATAGTCAAAGCAATGGTTTTTCCAGTAGTCATGTACAGATGTGAGAGTTGGACCGTAAAGAAGGCTGAGCACCAAAGAACTGATGCTTTTAAACTGTGGTGTTGGAGAAGACTCTTAAGAGTCCCTTGGACTGTGAGGAGGTCAAACCAATCAATCCTAAAGGAAATCAACCCTGAATAGTCACTGGAAGGACTGGTGCTGAAGCTGAAGCTCCAATAATTTGGTCACCTGATGAGAAGAGCTGACTCACTGGAGAAGACCCTGATGCTGGGAAAGACTGAAGGCAGAGAAGCTGGGGGGGCGACAGAGGATGGGATGGTNTAGGGAGGCCTGGCATGCTGCGATTCATGGGGTCGCAAAGAGTCGGACACGACTGAGCGACTGAACTGACCTGAACTTGTCGTCATCATCACCAGCACCATGGTTTTCTCACATCTCTGTCCCTTGCATGCACCCTTCCGCTGAGAGAGGGCTTCTCTCCCACCACACTCTGCCCTTCTTTGCTTGCTCAGCTACTCATCCTTCAAGGCTTAGAAAGCCTCTCCTGAGCAAGGCCAGGCAAGTCCCCTCCCTTTCCTGCTTCAGGCTCCCCCAGCCCCTGAGTGACCCTCAGGCATAGCCTTTATCCCTTAGATGTCCCTGAGCTGTGAGCTCCTTGCCAGCAGGAATGAGGTCTTCCTAGGCCATGAATGTTGAGGTCCCAGCTCAGTGTTGGCTTCAGAGCAGGAACTCCCCGGAGTTTTTCCTGAAAATCACTTCCAGCTCATTTCAAGCATTTTGCTATTCCATACTGGATTGTGTGTGTGTGTGTGTGTGTTGTTTTTTGGCCGTGCCCTGTAGCATGTGGGATGTGAGATCTTAGTTTGCTGATCAGGGATTGAACCTGTGCCTCCTTAACCAATTATTTTCTACCTTGCACCGCCCCCTTCTACCTGCCTCTGGCAACCACCAATCTATGTCTTATCTCTGAGGATGTATCATATTTATTCCTATAAATAGAATCACATAATATGTAACCTTTTCTATCTGGCTTCTTTCACTTAGCATAATGTTTTGGAGTTTGTCCAAATATTGTCCAGCCTTTTTATTGCTGAATAGTATTCCATCCTTTGTTCATCCACACATCTGTTGATGAATATTTAAGCTATTTCTACCTTTTGGAAGTAGTGCTGCTATGAATCACCAGTATGTATGCATGGTTGTTTGAGGACCTGTTTTCAGTTCTCGGCGTTATCTAAGGGTAGAATTGCGAAGTCATAGGGTAGTTCAATGTTTACCTTAGTGAATAACCACCAAACTGTTTTCCATAGCAACTGGACCATTTGTTCAGTCCCAGCAGCAATATACAAGGGCTCCATATTTCTCCACTTCCTCATACATACTTGGTCTTTTCTTTCTTTTTTCCAAAAAAATCATTTTTGTTAACTGTCGTAGAGGGTGTGCAGTGGCGGCTCCCTGCGGTTTGGATGCACATTTTCCTAACAACTCGTGACGCTGAGAATCTGCTGGCCATTCTTATACAGAAAACAGGCTTCCCTGGTGGCTCAGTTGGTAAAGCATCTGCCTGCAATGCGGGAGACCCTGGTTTGATTCCTGGCTCGAGAAGATATGCTACAGAAGGGATAGGCACCCCACTCCAGTATTCTTCGGCTTCCCTTGGAGCAATTCTCTATACATAGAATAGAGAGTTGTCTATTCAAGTTCTTTGCTCTTTTCAAATTGAGTTGTTTGTCCTTTTGTTGTAGTTCTGTAAGATATGTTGGACACTAGACCCTTTTCAGATACAAGATTTGCAAATATTTTCCCCATTCTGTCTGTAGCCTTTTCATTTTCTTGATAATGCCCTTTGATACACAAACCGTTTTAATTGTGAAGAAATCCAATTTATCTATTTTTTTCTTCTGCTGCTTATGCTTTTGGTGTACTTTCTAATTAATTGCCGAATCTAAGGTCACAAGGGACTTCCTTTGTGGCTCAGCTGGTAAAGAATCCGCCTGCAATGTGGGAGACTGGGGTTCGATCCCTGGGTTGGGAAGATCCCCTGGAGAAGGGAAAGGCTACCCACTCCAGGATTCTGTCCTGGAGAATTGCATGGACTGTATAGTCCATGGGGTCACAAAGAGTCAGACACGACTGAGCAACTGAAATGAAGTAAACTGAACTGAAGGTCACAAAGGCTTATGCTGTGTTTTCTTCTATGAGTTTTATGATTTCAGCTTTACATTTAGGTTGTTGACCCATTTCAGGTTAACTTTTGTATATAGTGTGAGGTAAGGGTCTAACTTCATTCTTTGCGTATGGATATCCAGTGTTCGCAGCACCATTTGTCGAAAAGACTCTTCTCTCTCCATTGAATGATCTTGGAAAGCTTGATAAAAGTCAGTTGGTCAAGATACAGGGTTCTGACCTTTTTTTAAAAAAAATTATTTATTTGGCGGCACCTGGTCTCAGTCACCGCATGCGGGGGCTTCAGTGTGGCACACAGATTCTTCATTGCAGCACGTGAGATCTGGCTCCCTGGCCAGGGACTGAACCTCGCCCCTACCCCTGCATTGGGAGTGTGGAGGCTCAGCCACTGGACCACCAGGGAAGTCTGGTTCTGGCATTTTTAAGCCTGGGTTCCTTCCTTGGCTCTGCCACTTCCCGGTGTGTGCTGCGGGGAGGGCCTGTCGCTCTCTGAGCCTCCGTTTACTTGTTTGTGAGATGAATACTGGGGTTTGCTCAGCCCTGAGGTGGCCTGGCAGCCCCAGGGGCTCCGTGTTCTGAGCTGTAATCGCTGTGGGCAGGCCGGCTCTGGGCTGGCTCTGCCTGTGCCACACGGGGGTCGCCCTCTCCTGGCTCCCATGCATGGCCATCCCTCTGTGGCTTCCCTTTCCCGTGGGTGGAGCTGCTGCAAATCTTCCTGGTCTGCACAGCCTCCCAGCACCCTCGGGTTGGAGTCAGGCTTTCAACCTTCTGTTTAGGGTGGAGGGGGGCAGTGACTGGGAGATGCCAGTTTTCCCATCCAGCTTCCTGTTTATTTATTCCGCAACTCTGAAAGCATTTGCCCAGCACGTCAGAAATGAAATCCCCAAAACCAGACCCAAGTCTTTGCTGTGTTGCCAGGGGCACACTCGGAATACCGCGATCCTGAAGATATCGGAAAATTCCTGACCAATGCCCACCCAGCATCTTCCTCCCTCTCAACAGTTCTTAATGGTGACTCGTCCTGTTCTTTTCTTTCTTTTTTTAAATTAATTTTTATTGGAGTATAGTTGCCTTATAGCCTTGTGTTTCTACTGTAGAGCAAAGTGAATCAGCTATCCGTATACATATATCCCCTCTTTTTTGGATTTCCTTCCTCTTCAGGTCACTGTCCTGCTCTTTTCATTTCAAGGAGGAAAACTCACACCTGTGTAGAGTTCCTGCCAACTCTGGGCCTGGCTCTGTGTAGGGTGGAGCCGGGGTTCCTGCCAGCTAGCTCCTGTAATTCCCACCACAGCCATGTGAGGGCAGTATAATGGCCCACAGGACAGGTACGCTGCCTCTCCCAGGCTTGCTCCTGGAAGCCTTGGGAAGTCCCTGGGAGAGGCTCCTTGTGCGCTGATGTGGTTTTCTGCTGTGGAGGTGCTGGGAACATCACGTTTCCACTTACCCTTCTTTTTAGGAGGCCCCTGAAGGAGCTCCTCAGACTTTTGCCAGAAGTGCAAGTTCCATTTTTCCTCCAGCAGCCAGTGGCTTCTGTTCTAAGGATGTGATTCTCTGCCTCTCCTTTTAAAAAGCCTAGCGCCCCATTTGTATCGGATGGTTGGCAATTGTGGCAATCTTCCCAGTTCCATTTCTTCATCCCCCCACTCACCCCTGGTTTCTCTCTCTCTTTTTTTTGGCTGCACTCGGTAGCTGAGCGGGGGCTACTCTCTAGTCGTGGGCTTTGCATGGAGGTGGCTTCCCTTGTTGCCGAGCATGGGCTCAGGAGTTGTGGTGCACAGGCTGAGTGACCCTGCGGCATGTGGGATCTTCCTGGACCAGGGATTGAACCCTTGTCCCCCACACTGGCAGGTGGATTCGTAACCACCAAGGTGGATTCTGGACTATCGAAGAAGCCTACCTCTGGTTTCTTGACCTTTCTGCCCAAGAATTTCCCCTCCTCCGTCTCTCCACCCACTTCTGACTTGCTGCGCTGCGTGTATGTGTCAGTGTCTCCAGCCAGTCTTCCCTGACTCCTCATCTGTCAGGGGTGGAACTGAGCTGCACAGTCAAGACAGTGGTCTTGACATTTAGAGGAGTCATGGATCCCCAGCTCTAAGAACTGGACAAAACTTCAGTTTCTCCTAAAACACGCCCAGGACCAATCATCCCTAGTTTCCAAGGGTTCCCTGACCTCTCAGTAAGAAACCTGTATCCAAGGTCCTTCAGCTTCGGTGCTAAAACAAGGAGACACCCCCTAATCCTTGCCAGATCCCGTTCCACATGGGACAGGGGTCATTTCTCAAATTCTCAGGTCCAGAGTGGCCTGGACTTTTCTCAGCGGATCCTTGGGCATAAACACTTTATTCTAATGGAGCAGCAGGACTTTGGGGACCCTCCTCATCACTCATAACTGGGGAAGAAACCAAATGTCCTTGGGGGACAGAGAATTGTATCAAAGAGTTGGGCTCAAGATGGAGCCCCGCCAGCTGCTGGGTGACCTGGGACAGGGCCTGGCGTCTGTCTGAACCCTTGAAGAAAAAGTGGAAGTGTAGTCTCTCAGTTGTATCCGGCTCTTTGCGACCCCGTGGACTGTGACCTGCTAGGCTCCTCTGTCCATAGGATGGATTCTCCAGGCAAGAATACTGGAGTGGGTAGCCATTCCCTTCTCCAGGGGATAGTCCCAATCCAGGGATTGAACCCAGGTCTCCTGCATTGCAGGCAGATTCTTTACCATCTGAGCCACTAAGGAGGCCATTGATGAAAGGGGGCTAAACCAGGAAACCCCTACTGGGAGCGTACTAGCTCAGAGAGTTTGGGTCTCCCTTTATAGTGAATGGATCAAAGGTTCCTCTGCCTCTTCCCATAAGTGGAGCTCATGTCTGTTTTCCCTAGCTGGGACTGAGTCACAAAAATTCTTTTATGATCCATTTTCTGGCCCCCACCTCTGTTTTTTTTGGAAATTTGAAGCAGCATCCTAAATTTCCTCGGCCTAATTTTAGTCTCTGGAAACTGCGGCCAGATGATGTCAGATTGAATATTAGCTGCCATTGGTCTTCCCAGGCCGGGCTCTACCACCAGCTCCCTGCAGCTGCCCCGTCCCAGGGGGTCATGTGTGGGCCTGGGAGATGTCAGGGTCACCGGCCACAAGTGGTGCTGAGGCTGCAAGTGATGGTAGTCTTGCTTCTCCATAGGAAGTGCCCTCAGCATTTGGAACCCACTCAGGGCAAGCCAGGAAAGGTTTTCCCAAAGGGAAGGGGCAGTTCTCACTCCATTAGCAAGCTTTCCCAGAATACCCTACTGTGTGTCCAGAAAAAGCGGGCAGGACCCTCTTCTAAGAAAATGGACCCCGTCCACCTCCCGTACTCAGCCCAGCACCACCTTCCAACAGCAACTTTTAAAAATGAGTTCATTTATTTTTGGCCGTCCTGCCCTGGCTCCTTTTAGGTGATCTTGTCTAACTCCCATCTCCTGTCGGAGTCTCTGTGTCCATTTCTTTCTTTAAATCTTATTTTATTAAAATATAGTTGATTTATGATGTTGCGTGAATGTCTGCTGTACAGCAAAGGGATTCGGGTGTACATACATGAGTATGTATTCCTTTTCATATTCTTTTCCATTATGGTTTATCACAGGATATTGAATACCATTCCCTGGGCTAAACAGTGCGTGCTTAGTCATTCAGTCGTGTCCGACTCTTTGTGACCCTTTGGACTGCAGCCTGCCAGGCTCCTCTGTCCATGGGATTCTCCAGGCAAGAATACTGGAGTGGGCTGCCANTATTGAATACCATTCCCTGGGCTAAACAGTGCGTGCTTAGTCATTCAGTCGTGTCCGACTCTTTGTGACCCTTTGGACTGCAGCCTGCCAGGCTCCTCTGTCCATGGGATTCTCCAGGCAAGAATACTGGAGTGGGCTGCCATTTCCTCCTCCAAAGGATCCTCCCAACCTAGAATCAAACCCGAGGCTCCTCTGTCTCTTGCACTGCAAGAGGATTCTTTACCTGCTGAGCCACTGGGGAAGCCAGTGCTATGCAGTGGGACCTTGTTATTTATCCGTCATATATATATATATATATATATATATATATGTATAAAATAGTTTACACCTTCTATCTGAGTCCATCTCTTTATTCAAGATAAACAGTCCTTTTTCACAAAGGAAAGGATACTTTACTCCCTCCTGGCGTTTGCACTTGGCTGGGGTGGCTCAGATGGTAAAGCGTCCGCCTGCAATATGGGAGACCCGGGTGTGATCCCTGGGTTAGGAAGATCCCTTGGAGAAGGAAATGGCAACACACTCTAGTACTCTTGCCTGGAAAATTCCATGGACAGAGGAGCCTTGTAGGTTACAGTTCATGGGGTCGCAAAGAGTTGGACATGACTGAGCGACTTCACTCACTCACTGGGTTCTGTAGCCTTTGATCAAACCCGCAGTCCCCGTGTCCTGTCCCAGAGTAGGGCTGCAGTTGGCTCATGAACAGTCATGCTAAATATGGGCACAGTCCAGCCCTGCCCAGAGCATCAAGGAACAATGGTTTCCTCAAAGTCCCTCGGGACCTCCAGTCTCCCAACATGGGCCCCCAGTCTTTTCATGCCTGTTGCTTGGCAGCGATGGAGGAGTCTGTCAGTGGGGACAAGGAGGCCCCTGTCACAGAGATGATGTGCAGAGTTCAGGAGCCAGAGAAGGGCAAGGTTTTGGGGACCACAGGCCATGCGATGTGGTGCAGAGGGAGGCTGTGGAGAAGGGGAGAGGTGAGGGAGATGGACTGGAGGGTCCAGAGGCCACTCTGTGAGGGTCTTTTTATGGAACTCTATCTTTTCTTAAAATAATCAATTTTGGCTGTGCTAAGTCTCAGTTGCAGCCTGCGACTCCTTTGTCATAGCATGCATGCAGGATCTAGTTCCCCGACTGGGGATCGAACCCGTGCCCCCTTCACTGGGAAGCGTAGTCATAACCACTGGACAGCTGGGGAAGCCCCCAGATGATCTCTCGGCCTTAGAACACTATGAGTTCCACCAGCACTTACATACCATGTATTATTATTACCCTGTGCTTGGATCCGGAGAAGGCAATGGCAGCCCACCCCAGTACTCTTGCCTGGAAAATCCCATGGAGCCTGGTGGGCTGCAGTCCATGGGGTCGCAAAGAGTTGGACACTACTGAGCGACTTCACCTTCACTTTTCACCTTCATGCATTGGAGAAAGAAATGGCAACCCACTCCAGTGTTCTTGCCTGGAGAATCCCAGGGACGGGGTGCCTGGTGGGCTGCCGTCTTTGGGGTCGCACAGAGTCGGGCATGATTGAAGCGACTTAGCAGCAGCAGTAGCAGTGCTTGGACCGGGAGGAAGATGGGATCCTTTTGCCTTTTTCATCAGCATGTTCAGGAACCATTTCTTTTACATTTTAAATTGAACTTCAACTTGGAAAAAAATCAGGGAAGAAGTTGTGAATCCTTCTGTACCTTCCCTCCAGGGCAGGGACCAAGTGGGGGCCCCCAGGACTTACCCAGGCTCTGTGACCCCCCCTGAAGTTCCGGTGGCCAATAAGCCAAAGAGGCAGAGGGTTCTGACCCTGTGGCTGTGGCCGCGATTCGGCAGGTGGGGATGTGGACCAAGGCTTATACCTGAACCAGGAGAGGGGGACAGGGTGGGCTCCTGTGTTAAGTGATAGCTGAGACGTGGTGAAAGAGGAGACCGGAAAAGTCTACCCCTGGCTCATGACAACAAGGAAGCTTGTGTGTCTGGACTCAGGAAAGGAAAAAATAAGCCTGAGAAATCAAAGCCTTGGGCCTCAACCTCCCCCAAATTCGGGACTGAAATTTACCCTCCGTCTGGGACCACCAGGTTGGTTGGAACTATAGATGAGTCAAGTGAAAAATCCCAAATATTAGTTATTTTAAATCCAGCCATGCATGAAAAGAAATAGATCGTGACCGAGGAGAATTTAGAAAATCTATTCATGTGATTCAGCTCACAAACAGTTTAAGGATACAATTCAACACCTCTTCATGATGGAAACTTCTGGCAAACAAGACAGAGGAAGGAACTTAGGACCGCATAGACCTCCGTCACCCATCCGACGGCCAACATCACATGCTAGTGTGAGTGAGTCAGTAGACTTGCCCCCCTTTGAAAGCTGTGAGTGGGATACGGAGATACCTATCACAACTCCACACCATACCTTTAAAGAATTAAAAGCAAATGGCTTGGGAAACTTCTGTCTGAGAAAAGGCAGTGTTACCAAACGCAAAAAAGAAAAAAAAAAGAGGCTCACAAGCCACGACTGGGAGGAGATATTTGCAGCGGAGAAAACTGGCAACAAATTGGCATCGGAAATAAAGAACTCCCCTGAATCAATAAGAAACAGCCAATAGAGAAATGGGTCAAGAACATGAACAGGACTTTCACAAGCTGGAGGGGAGCTGGTGGGGACAAATGGCTCAAAAACTTATGAAAAGATGTTCAGCCTCATTAGCAGTGTGGAACGTGCAAATCCAAACCGCAGCGCGAGGGTGTTTCACGCCCACCAGACTGGCAGACTTCTGTAGTCTTGGATCGCTGCCTCTCGGGGCTCCAGGGTGCAGGGCTGAGAGAGTGGTGTTGCAGGACGGGGGACCGGATGCCCCCACTAATAGGGAGGCTCATTTCTGGACTCCTGTTGTCCTTCAGGACTTGGCTGAGGCTGGGCCACCAAGGGGTCCCGAGCTGTTTGGGTCCTACCCCAGCCTCTTCCCCCACCCC
>SJYV01018252.1:0-15284 GCA_006410875.1 Neotragus pygmaeus | reverse complement strand
TTCCTTGGACTCTGCTGGCATCAAGGCTCCTTCCCAGGCAGCCAGATGTGTCTCTGGCTGCAGCGCCCGGGTCTGGTGTGCAGAGCTGGGTGGAAGAAGAGAAGGAGAAAGGAACTGGGGGTAACTGGGTCAGACCGCCCCTCCCTGGCACTTGGACTGACCCCTCCACCGAGAGCATCTGCACCCCAGACCCCACCACCGCATCCCTAAAGCTCGGAGGGGCTGGAGGGAGGCGGGCGGGGCCCTCCTTCCCCCGCACAGGGCAGCCCCGCTGCGAGCAGGGAGCAAGCGTCAGACTCCGAGGCCCTCCCGGGGATGTCCCCTCCCCTACCCTGCAGCGGCCCGAGCCTTCTTGCATCTGCCACTCGGTGAGTCCAGCTGGGCTCCCAGGAGCCTGGGGTAGGACCAGTGTGGACGAGAGCCCTGCTCATGGAACAGAAGCTTCTCCCACGGCTCCAGCCTAGCATCTGGATGCGGGGCCAGTAAGAGCCGGATCCAGGGACCACGCTTCGTGCCTGAGCAGAAGGTTTCTCACCCCTTCCTCTAATCTGCACGCACGTGGAGCAGGTGACCGTGGAGGCTTGGCATTTCCAGATCTTGGGCCACGTTTTGCCCTTGGGGGCTGGACTGTCTCTCGCCCCTCCTTAATTCTGGGGATAACATTATCTCCCTGGGAGGCTCTCCTGGCAGGAGAAAGGGATGACAGAACTGTACGGTGTTGGGCTTCCAGTTCTGCTGTATGGATTCATTCTTACTATAGTGTAAATGACTAAGGGGGAGTAATGGGGTGCCTGCCCCAGGATGGTGAGAAGGTGCATACCCAGGACTGAGTTTTAGCCCTGGGTGGACCACCACCTCAAATGCGTGACTGTGGCCACAAACGACATGCCACCTCAGATCTGTTTTCTCACCTGTTGAAAGAAAGGGCCCATTGAGGTAGGCCTGGGACCCTTCTGGTCTTTACAATTGTATGGGAGGTTTGTTTTCTAGTATGGGTACAAGTATAGCTGCCCCTTCTCTGCCCGAGGAGGTGGCCTTGATTACCCTCATCCCCTGGGCCAAACCAGCTGAAGTTCAGAGAGTTAAGACACTTCCCCAAGGTCCCACAGCTTGCTCAGGTGGAGGGCCCAGAGAGATGACTAAGCCTTGAGCTATTAGGCAAACACTGTAAATCCTGAACAAACGCCTCTCTGTTGTTCGAATGTGTTTTAAACTATTGGGTCAGTCGGGGGAGGGAAAATATCTCTAAGAAAGAGCCAGATTGTGTTCGAGTGATTGTCCAGGCTGGAAAATACAGGCAATTAGCAGAAAAATCCACCCTCAGTGAAGGTCTGTGTCTGATGTGGGGGACTGGCTCCATCAAGTGGTCCTTTAGTTGCCATGACAACCTCCTCCTGTGGGGAAGGATGCAGTCCAGGTGTGACCCTGGGAATCCGGAGTCTTGTCACCTGCCCACTCCTCCTCCTTCCTGGTTTCCCTCACCCCCTGTCTTGACAGGAGGCCAGGTGGCCTGGGCTAGGAGGGGGCAGCTGGCTAGAGCAAGGTGGTGCCTGAGAGATGGGTATGCAGGGAGCGACCAGGTCAGACCTGAAAGAATATAAACCCCAGACATTGCGTAGGGGAGCTGAGCCCAGACTGCCCCAGGTCATGAAGCAGGGAACTTCTGTGTGGTCACTATATCCCCCGCTGGACATGGGATGGGCCTCATCACGTGCTGTTCCCTTGAGTGGCTGAGAGTTGAGGGTGCCAGGACGCGTCTCCCTCTTGCCCACCTTGAGCCTGGGGGTAGGGGGTGCCTGACATCGGGGTTCTGGGCTCCCACCCCATGCAATCAGAGCCGCGTCTCTTTGGCTTGTTACCCTTTGACGGCCCCAGAAGCCATGTGTATAGGGGAAAGCCACCTCTTCCTTTTAAAGAGGTATTTGAGGGACAGCCCGGGTGGTCCAGTGGCTGAGACTCCTCACTCCCAATGCAGGGGGCAGGGGTTCGATCCCTGATCAAGGAACTAGGTCCCACATGCCGCAACTAAGACCTGGCACAGCCAAAATAAAGAAGATTATTATTATTATTACTTTATAAAAACAGCATTTGAAAACTGCTGCTCTGAGCCCTTCTTTGGTAGGAGGTCAGGCCTGTGATCTCTCCAGCCTGGGATTCTTCCTCTGATAAAGAACTTGGGAGCCTTTGGGACTCCTTGGTGGTCCAGCGGTTAGGACTCCGTGCTTTCACTGCCGAGGGTGCAGGTTCAGTCCTTGGTTGGGGAACTAAGACCCCACGAGTCATGTGGTGCTACCTAAAGAAAGAGAGAGAGCTTGGAGACCTGGTGTCAGAGGAAGCACCCCATGCTCACGTCCCAGCTCCCCTGAACAACCTTCAAGAGGTAGATGATGCTGTTAAGAGACCAAGGGCTTCCCTGGAGCCCAGCTGATCCTTGGATTAAAGGTGAAGCCACCTTAGGCCTTCCCGTACCTTTGGAGGAGTAGAGACCCAGAGAGGGGAAGGGGTCTGCCCAAGTGCACGCAGGGAAAGATCAGAGCTGCTCCCAGGAGGTCCTCTGATGCCTGGGGGTCCCCCAGACCTCCCACCTGTGGACTTTGAACTCTATCATCGTTTTCCTCCGAAAGCCCCAAACCCCAAGTGACTCTGCCCACTTCTGGCTGTCTTTGGGGCACCTCGTCCTTTTCCCTAAGATTAGAGCTCAGCACCCACCTGAGCCTGGACCAGTGATGCAGGAGGGGGAGGCCCTGCCTCGGGTCCAAGGCCATGGGTGATCTGCCCAGCAGAATCAGGCAGCCTCTCCCATATTCTTGAGGCCCTCAATCAGCCCGCTTTGCTTTAGGGCTCCTGAACGTTGACCTGGAGCTCGGAGCCCTGTTAAAAAAGGCTCCTTTCCCACTGACACAGAACATCAGTGGCAGCAGCGACACCGCATGTCCACGGGGGTGGGGAGTCAGAGCTGGTCTCCCTGGGCTGCGCCTGGTGTCATCTTTCAGACCCAGGCAGCGCCGCCTGCCAGCGTCCTGGGACCCTGGAGATATTTATGATTTCTTTCTGGATGAGGAAAAAAGAGAGAGAGCACGTCAAACAATAACTTCAGATTCACAACACGAAGCTCAGAAATCCGAGAGAAGCAACTGGATCGGTGAACCCTGAAAAATAAAACGTATGCAGGGGTGTCCTCCCCTTTCTCAACCCCCGAGGTGGCTGCAGAGACTGGATCTCTTACTTCTTAAAAAAATTATTTTTAATTTATTTGGCTGCCCTGGGTCTTCGTTGCCGCGTGGGTCTTTCTCTAGTTGCGGCGAGTCAGGGCTGCTCTGAATTTGCAGTGTGGGGGCTTCTCATTGCAGTGGCTTCTCTTGTTTCACAGCACAGGCTCCCGGGCACACGGGCCTTCAGCTGCTGTGGCACGTGGGCTCCGTAGCTGTGGCTCCCGGGCGGAGAGCACGGGCTCAGTAGTGGGGCACGGGCTTAGCTGCTCCGAGGCATATGGGATCTTCCCAGATCAGGGATCGAACCCATGTCTCCACACTGGCAGGCAGATTCTTTACCACTGAGCCATCAAGGAAGCCTCTGAATCTCTTATTTCTGGATAAACCCCTCTCGAGTCCTGTGGGACAGTCCTAGCAGTCTGGAAATCCCTCCACTGAGCAAACGGGCACACGACCCCTTTAATCCAAGTACCCCCAACTGCGGGGACCCCACTCCAGGAGAACTCTGAGAAGGACCAAGAAGTCCGTGATCTTGCAGAATTCTGGCTGTGCAGACTCATGGATTTCTGGAGACTTCTCCCAGCCGTGCCAGTCAGTCTGAAGGGAAGGCACTCCACAGTCCACTGGAAACAGTGCTGATGAGAAGGACATTGCGTCAAACAAACGTGGGTTCAGTCCCTGGTTGGGGAACTTAGATCCAGCACGCGAGGAGCAACTAAGCTGGCTAAGAGCCAGCGGTACCCCAACCCCCACCGCCACCGCCTGCCTGCTTTGAATCCAGCCGCTGGCACTTACTAGCTGTGTGACTTTGGGTAAATTACCTAACCTCTCTGTGCCCGAGTTGCTTCATCTGCAAAACAGAGATAATAAAGGTTCTTCCCTCATTGGGTTGTTGTAGGAATTAGACAAGCATACATGAAAAGTGGTGTATCGGGTCTCGCCTTTCCGTTAGCGTCTGGCACAGAGTGAGTGCTCCGTGAGCGCAAGTTGCTTTTTCTTTTGATCATTATCAGGCCTGCGTGGTCACGGGCCAGACCCTCTCTGCTATTGTGAAATCGGAAGAGAGCGTTTCCTCCCTTCTTCCCCTCCCACCGAGACACGAGCCAGAAGGTAATGAACTTCAGCGTCCAAACGGCTTTCTTATCTCTACCTTAAGCCCCTTCCACTTCTCCTGGCCTTGGTGGAAATGGAAACCAGCTGTTTGGGGCGGGGGGAGGCAGGAAGGAAGCTCCAGGGACAGAGTTGCCAGGGCTCGCTTGGGACACAGGACCCCTGCCCCCAGAAGGAGGAGGACAGGCCCTTCCCTCCCCTGCCCAAGTTCCCTGAGATCCTCCAAGGTGGGCCACCTGGACAATGAGCTGAGGGTCTCCTTTTAGATCTGCTCACCCCCTCCCCCAAGGTGGCATTGCCTCTGTCTGAGAGGACACATGAGCTTCTTTGCAGCTCCACTTTTCAGAATACAAGGATGGATGAGACACGGCCCCGCAGGGAAGAGGGGTACACGAGATGTTCCCCAGCCAGGCTGCTGAGTGCCCTAAGCAAGGTGTATATTGCACTCTTGGCAATGAATAGGAAGGTGGCTGCCTGGGTCCATCTGGACTGGTCAAGGAAGGCTCCCTGGAGGAGGTGGTGCTTCAGTAGGAATTTACTAATCATTGGAGTGGGTTAGAATCTATTTCTGGATACGATAACAAGACAGGCAAAGGCCAAAGAACTAGAAGAGTGAGGGGTGCTCAGATCATGGCCAGCAGCCCATTCGGGGGGACGGGGGCTTTCCTCAGGGCGATGGGGAGCACGGAGGGTGACATGTCAGACTGGTGGTTGAGGGTGAGCAAGGTCAGGGTTAGACGTGTTTTACACGGACCACGCCTGTGTACCAGCATCCTCGTCAAGAAAGAGACCATTTTCATCATCTTAGAAGTCCTCCCCCTGCCTCTTCTGATAACTGCCCTCCTCGAGGCAGCCGCTGAGCTGTCCTGCCTGTGGTGGAACTTTCAAGAAATGGACTCGCATGAGTGTGTGCTCTTTGGGGTCTGTCGTCTCCGTGAGCTCATCCACTGGGTGGCATGTGGCTTCTGAGTAATATTCCATTTTGTGAATATTTCGTTTATCCCATCAGCATCAAGGGGAATTTGGATTATTAAAATTTTTGGTTATTTTGAGCAACACTGCTTATTCTTACACAAGCCTTTTGGTGAAATTATTTATTATCTTTGTACCTAGAGATAGAATTGCTCCTGTTAGATGAAATCGCTCATCCCTATTAGAAACAGCCACGTTTTTAAGACGTGGCTATTCCGTGGACATTGCGTTGATACTGTCCTAGAGTTCAGTGGCCCACACCCTCTTGGATGCTCAGATACTTGCCCTGTTAGTCTTGCCTTTTCAGCTGTCCTGGTGGGTGTAGTTTAATTTGCATTTCCTGATAGAGCTAAGGAGTTGAGCCCCTCTACATGTGACTCAGCCTTTTGGCATCTTATTTTGTGGTTTTGTGTATTCCAAGGGCCTCTTCTACTTGATGACACGCTTCTTCATTCTCTTAATGCTGTCTTCTAATGAAAAGAGATTCTTACATTTAATGCAGTTCATCTTATCAAAACTCTCCTTAATGTTAGTGCTTTTTGTATGAGAAGAAATCTTTGTCTATTCTGAGGTCATGAAGGTAAGTTCCCTATATTTTATAGAAACTGTATCGGGTGTTACTTTGTTTGCTTTGTGTTTTTGTTTTGGCTGCATGGCGTGTGAGATCTTATTTCCCCAACCAGGGATTGAACCTGTGCCCTCCACAGTGAAAGCAAGAAGTCCTAACCACTGGACCACCAGGGAATTTCCAAAAAACTGTTGTTTCTCTTTTAACAGTTAGATCTACAATGTATCTGGAATCGACTTTCGTGTGTGGTGTGGGTTGGGGGGTCAGATTCTTTTATTTCACTTTCCCATTTTGATGTCCAATTGATCCAGTACTCTTTACTGAAGTCCTTCCTTTCTCTCCTGTACTCATATATACCTTTTTTATAAACCAGGTGACTGTGTTAAGTGTGAATCTATTTGTTTGTCTTTGTATCCATAATACAGCATCTTAATTACTGTAGTTTTAGAATAGATCTCAGTTATGGTTGTATAAGTCTTCCACTTCTGTTCTGTTTCACTTTTGCATTTGGCTATTCTTGGACCTTTGCGTTTTTGTATATATTTTAGAAAGAACCTGAGAATTCACACTCACAACATACAAAAAAACCATCTGAGATTTTGAATGGGATTGCATTGAATGGATAGATCAATTGGGAGAGATTTAACATATATAGTATGGCACCTTCCAATCCATGAGTATAGTATATCTTTTCATTTATTTGAATTTGCTTTATTTCTCTCAGTGATGTTTTATAATTTTTTGGTAGACTTATTCCTAGATAATTTGATGCTGTATGAATGGTATTTTAAAATTTCACTTTCTACGTGGTTATTGTCAATGTATAAGAATATGGTTGATTTTTGAAAACTCTATAATCCTTGCTAAATTAATTTAGTAATTCCAATAATTCCTCTTTAGATTTTTCTAGGGCAAAGATGTTTTGGGGTGTGGTCCAGCGTGGTACAAGGCCCAACAATCTTGAACTCTGGGCTGGATTTGGAGGTTGAGAGGGAAGAAGGCAGACTTGGCCAGTCAGGCTGGCAGTCTGCAGGGCCATGCGCGCGTGCTAAGTCACTCCAGTCGTGTCTGACTCTTTGTGACCCTATGGTCTATACCCCGCCAGGCTCCTCTGTCCGTGGCATTCTCCAGGGAAGAATACTGAAGTGGGTTGCCATGCCCTCCTCCAGGGGATCTTCCCAAGGATCGAACCCACGTCTTTTGTGTCTCCTGCATTGGTGGGTGGGTTCTTTACCACTTGCACCACCTGGGAAGCTGGGGGGGATGCACAAACCCCAGACTTCCCCCATGTCCAGTCCCGGTGCAGGCGCTGTTTGCACATCGCATGGAGAGCTCTTCCCCAGCCGGGCCACCTCGCCTAGCCCACCGTGGCCGTATGGGAAGGGGAGGCCGCCTTTAATCAGCAAGCTGGGGGACCTTGAGTACGTTGTTAACCTCTCTTGAGTCTCATCTTCCTCACTCACAAAAGGAGGGACGCCTGCCAGGGTATTTCTGCCTCTCACCTCACAGGTGACTGAAGAACCTTGGTGAATAGTTTTCACTCACCCTTGTTGTCTCTTTCCCCCATGGGGGTTTTCTGAACATTGCTGGAAATTTCTGCAGTCCAGAGGATGCTGGTGTGTGTGTGTTGGGGGGGTGGGGGTAGGTGGCCAGCTCCCACTGTGCTCTGAGCAGCTTCAGTGCAGCTGGTCCTTTGGGGATTTTTATTTCCACCACAAGGACACCCATGCAAGGCTGCCCCTCTTCAAGAAGGAACTCAAATTACTTTTCAATAAAAACTCTTGGCGGAAGTTCCTGAAAAACTCTGGCCTTCTCTGTGATCCCTGATATAGAAAAGGATGGAATTTAATTATTCTGTCCTGTCCATGAGCCCCACGGCTGGGCCTGGCACGCAGCCACTGCTCTGTCCGACCAGCAGGCTCCCCGCCCCCGCTGGGTTCATTGCTCTGGCATGTGTGAGGGAGCACAAGGGAGGCCCAGGGCAGGGCCTCCACCTTCGGCCTGGCCTTGCCCTTTTCACCCTTCCTTTTGGGATCTGTGTCTTAGAAAAATCCCATCTGTCTGCGGTTACCTGGACAAGCAGCTCTCTACAAGTTAACTGGAGAGGTGACTTCCCAGGCCCAGGGAAGGTATTGATATTTTACAAAATTCCCATCAGGGCCTCTCTGCTACCCACGAGGCTAGGCTCAGAGCACCGGAGGGCGGTTAAGAGCTTCAGGCTGAATTGGGAACATCAGGATTGGAAAAATCTAGAATGATCATGTCTTAGTGGCCCCAGGAGTCTGGGGGTCCCTAGAGACCCTGGAACTCCAGCCTGCAGCTGGCTTGTTTCCCGCCGGCTCATGAAGAGATACAATTTTGTATATTTTCCACCCAGCATCATAAGCACGTTCTGTGTTTTTACCCAGTTAAACATTTAAATTAAAGATCCCCTAGAGAAGGGCAGGGCAACCCCCTCCAATATTCTTGCCTGGAGAATCCCAGGGACGGAGGAGGCTGGTGAGCTACAACCTATAGGTTCGCAAAGAGTCAGACACGACTGAAGTGACGAGAATGCACGCATGTATTCAATATATTCAATATGTATATTGTTTTTAAAAGGCCAATAGCCCTTCAAGGCTTACCATGAGAAAGAGTTCTCAGTACCTCTCTTTACCACCAGCTTTCATTCCCGATAGTCAGGCTTTTT
This sequence comes from Neotragus pygmaeus, assembly GCA_006410875.1. Classification (NCBI taxonomy): domain Eukaryota; kingdom Metazoa; phylum Chordata; class Mammalia; order Artiodactyla; family Bovidae; genus Neotragus; species Neotragus pygmaeus. Next base: position 6,733 of record SJYV01018252.1, on the reverse strand, counting down.
GGGGTGGGAGTGGAAAGCTTACCTCTATCGTTCTCATCACATTAGGGAAACTGAGGCAGCTCGGGACCCTCTTTTCCTGTGGTGCCCTGTGGGTACTCACAGTCAGTCTAGCTGGCCTGCCCCACCCCTGTCCCCGCAGCATCTTACCCTGTTGACCTCCTTGGAGCCGTCTTCCCCTTGGAGTCTTGGCTAGGGTCAAGGGTCTCCCAGGGGATGTGGGGGTCTCCTCCAGCCGGGCCCCACTGGGTGGGCTGCGGGTGACACCCACCCTGTGTATGCCCCCTGCCTGCAGACCACCCCTGAGAGGGTCAATGGGCCTCTGGAGCAAGGCCACCCTGGCTGCCGCTATCGGCGTCTCAGCCGCACAGTGGACCGACTCTGCCTCTTCAGGAGTCTCTGCAGTAGCCAACTCCTGCCCTGTCAGCAAAGCCCAGACCTTGGGAGTCCGATCTCATTCAGGGGGAGGGTCCTGACTTCAAGATTCAGAGCCACGACCGGAAGCAGTGCTGGCCAAAGGCACGTGGTGGGTAGACCGGCAACCACCCTCTGCAGTGGGCGGTCTGAGGCCGAGGGGGCAGAGGGCAGGAGCAAAGAGCCCGAGACCCCTGGAGCTGGTCAGTGTAAACCCCTTTTGGGCTTCCCTGGTGGCTCAGTGGTAAAGAATCTGCCTGCTGCTGCAGGAGACATGGGCTCGATCCCTGGTCCAGGAAGATCCCACATGCCTTGGAGCAACGAAGCCCGTGCCTTACAACTAGTGAGCCTGCGCTTGAGAGCCCGGGAGCCGCAGCTACTGAAGCCCGCTCAGCCTGGAGCCTGTGCTCCACGGCGAGAAAAGCCACCGCGAGGGGAAGCCCTGCAACGAGAGTAGCTCCGCTTCCTGCGACTGGAGAAAGCCCTCATGCAGCAACGAAGACCCCGCACAGTCAAAAATAAATACAGAAATAAAACTACCTTAAAAAAAATATAGACCCCTTTTACAGATGGAGAAACTGAGGTACAGAGAGAAAGTGGGCCTCAAGCCACACAGTGAGTTAGTCGCCTCTCTAGCTCTCTCTCTACTGACCACACTGAGCAGTCAGTTCCTCTGTCTCTCTCTCACTCACACACCCCCTCACTTCCAATCCACATATACTGGCAAAGGTCTCCAAGCTCAAGTTCTGCCTCTGTGTCCTAGCTGTGAGGAAACGCTCACGGGCCCACGTGTACTGGGAACGTGGGAATCCTCAGAACCCCAGAAAGTGAAGAGTCTGCCTCTCAGGGAGGGGAAACCGAGGCCTGGAGCCAGGCGGGCAGGGCCTCGGCCGGTCACACAGCCAGCATTGCCCCGCCAGGCCTCTTTCCATAGTTCCACCGCCCCGAGGAATAATTAGAGAAAGTTAAACATGCATAATTTAATTACTTGTCGATGACAGGATGCCAGGGGAGCCATGAAACCCGCCCAGCCTCAGAGCGCCTGCCCAGGCAGGTGGCACGGGAGGCCGGGCTGGCAGCCTGGGGCCCTGCCCTCTGGTTGGGCCTCTCTCTGCGGCTGGGGCGCCAGACCCCTTCCCAGCCCTCTGCATGCCTGCTGACAGCCAAGCCGCTCCCCGCCGGCTGACCAGGATGCCCAGTGCCAGCGCAGACTAGGCCCAGGCCCTGCCTGCTTTCCAGAAACAGGCTCCCGTGCAAGCCCAGGCTCGCCCCTCGCTCTGCTGACCGTCCCCCCTGCCGGGCATCCTGTGTGTTGCCTCAGACCCTGGAAATATGTTCACGGGCTGCGAACACCTCGAGAACGTGGAGCTGAGGCCCGTCTGACACCTCACCCATGGCCATCCTGCCCCCACCTTCTTCCTTCGGGAGGGGGGTCCCCAGGATGGGGNATGCCCAGTGCCAGCGCAGACTAGGCCCAGGCCCTGCCTGCTTTCCAGAAACAGGCTCCCGTGCAAGCCCAGGCTCGCCCCTCGCTCTGCTGACCGTCCCCCCTGCCGGGCATCCTGTGTGTTGCCTCAGACCCTGGAAATACGTTCACGGGCTGCGAACACCTCGAGAACGTGGAGCTGAGGCCCGTCTGACACCTCACCCATGGCCATCCTGCCCCCACCTTCTTCCTTCGGGAGGGGGGTCCCCAGGATGGGGAGACGCCCTCTTGTGTGTGCAGGGGACAGATGAAGCTCAAGCCGGAAGTTCCCAGGCCAGCCCGCTTCCAGAGTCGATGCCCCTTTTGCCCCATAAGGTGCTCTTGGGCCTCTGTTGCAAGTGCAGGCACCCCATTGCCGCTACCCTACCCCCTGCCCATCAGTATTAGCACGGGGTGGGGCTCCCCTGGCGGTCCGGCGGTTGGTTAAGACCTTGTCTTCCCATGCAGGGGGTGCCGGTTCGATCCCTGGTGGAGGGGCTAAGATCCCACATGCCTCGTGGCCTAAATGCCAAGACATGAAAAGCGAAGAAATGTTGTAACAGATTCGATGAAGACTTTAAAAAATAGTCCACATCTAACACAAAAACAACACGATATGAGCACAGGGTCGCCACGGGGCTCACGGGCACCCACCAGGCCTCCAGCTGGAGGAGGGGGTGGCCGGGGGTGCGTAGGGGACGGGGCGGAGGACGGATGCGTGGGTGGGAGGATGGGGGGAGGCGGAGTGTGTGGCATGACACATGGGACCCTTGTTTTGTTTCGCTGTCTGTCTCTCCCACAAAAGGCCACTTTCAGAGGCACCAGGATCCTGCAGTGTTTAGGAGGGGGCAGTGAGTGGCCCCTGGGAGTCCTCCCGTGTGTCTGGCCTTGTTGACTGGGGGCCTTTGGGCGCCTGGCCATTGTACAGGGTATGTGTGCGCGCTCAGTTGTGTCCGACTCTTTGCGGCCTTTTGGACTCCAGCTCGCCAGGCTTCTCTGTCCATGTGATGTTGGACATATAGCGAGAATGCTGTAGCGCGTTGCCACTTCCTTCTCCAAGGCATCTTCCCAACCTAGGATTGAACCCGTGTCTCCTGCATCTCTTGCATTGCAGGGCAGGTGGATTCTTTACCCGCAGAGCCATTCCAGAGAGCCGCCCTCCCCCCGCCAAACTGTGCAGGGGGCCTCCCCAGATCTCAGTGCCCGTGGGCCTTCCCCCTGGGGAGGATCCCGGGACCCAGAGAGGACCGTCAGCCCTCGCTGCTCTCCCAGCCCTCCTGTGTCTGCCAGCCTGGGACGTGGTCGCGCTCTGCCTTTCCCCTGGTGACTCATCCCTGAGAAGCCCCCCTGCCCGTCTCCACTCTGTGCTTTGTACCTCTTTCTTTCTTTACCGTCCCTTTTGCTGGGAGGAGTTGGAGGGAAACATGTGTGTTCAGTCCCCGCGTCTAACCAGAAAACCACCTCCTTTCCTGCTGGTCCTTTGTGAAGTCCTGCCCCGTCCCCGAGTCAGACAACTGTATACATTCTTCTGGTTGTTTTAAAGTTTCAGTGTTTATACCTCAGTCTTTAATCTCTTTTATGTATCAGGGTTACTGACAAGGTTTTATTGGGGGAAGAAAAAGAGTTCTGTTTCTAAAAAAAAAAAAAGGCTTATAAACCACGGACTGGGCACAGCCCAGGGTGGATGGGGAAGGCGATGAGGATGAGGGGGCCCCTGCCAGCCCACAGAAACCCAGGTAGGGCTGGTGAGCAGAAAGTATGGGGCTCTCAGCCCCTGTGGCCCCAAGGCTGGGCACCCCTGGGGAAATCACAGCCTAAACCACCTGTTCCCACGGTCCTAAGATGCTGGGCGTCTCGCTGCATCTCTCACAGGACAGTCATTATTTTAAAACAGGGACGTTTCCAAAGTGGTTTGCGTTCAGTGACAAAGATACAGGACTTCTCCAAAGACAGACAAGGCTGATGATGGGGGGACAGGGACCCCGCTGGTGAGCATGGGGGCCTTGCTGTAGCCAGGGGGCCTCTGAACACCAAATGGGACGTGCCGAGTTACCCTAATACCACTCGTGTGTCTGCTTGACCAGAATGGGGTGCCTGTGGGGTCAGGCTTTGACCTGAGGGAGGAATCTAAGCATCTCTTGACTTCCAGAGCAATAAAGGCTCTTAGGAACAGCTTTGAACCATCTATTTCCTCATTAAAGAGCTCCGGGTCTCTGGGGGAGACAGACATAAATAGATGATTACAGCCCAGGGAGATATGTGCCTGGGAGGTTAAACATTACTGGTCTCCTAATTGGCCTTCCAGCTCCGGGGCCCTCCCACGGCCTCCCACGGTACACTCTGCTGCCAGAGTGAGCTTTTAAAAATGCAAGTCTGACCTTGGCTTTTACCCCCTCCAACAGCTGCGCCTTAGTCTCAGGACACTGCCAGGCTCCTCCTTGAAGGCTTCCTGCTCCAGCCTTGGGGGTCCCCCGGTGTACTCCTGTCTGCTAGGCTGCCGGAAGACCCTTCCCGATTCTGTTCTCCTCTGGTCTCCGCACTAATTCTTCCTTCTATGGAATCTGACCAGTCTCTGTGCATCCCTCAGTCTTCACCTTAGATGCCACTGCCTCCAGGAAGCCCTCCTGGGCCACCCCCAGCCCAGATGGGCTTTGGCAACCCCAGGTGGGCTACTCACTCCAGGATTCTTGGGCTCCCCTGGTGGCTCAGCTGGTTAAGAATCCCCCTGCAATGTGGGAGACCTGGGTTCGATCCTTGCATTGGAAAGATCCCTTGGAGAAGGGAAAGGCTACCCACTCCAGCAATTCTGGCCTGGAGAATCCCGTGGACCATATATCCACGGGGTCTCAAAGTCAGACACACCTGAGTGGCTCTCACTTTCACTTCCCTGTGGCTCTTTTGCGTGTTCTGGTCTTATAGCCCTTACCAGCCGGTGTCTTTTTGCCTGTCCCCTTCCTCAGACTGTAGTTCTCAAAGTCAAGGAGTGTGTCTCATTTACTACCGATTCATTAACTATCAGATTTTTTTTTAATGGTGGAGTTTACTTAAAAAAATTTTTGGCATGTGTACACTGCTGCATTTATTTATTTCCTGCTTATCCTTGGCTGCTCGGGGTGTTGGCTGCCGCACAGGTTTCTNGTGTCTCATTTACTACCGATTCATTAACTATCAGATTTTTTTTTAATGGTGGAGTTTACTTAAAAAAATTTTTGGCATGTGTACACTGCTGCATTTATTTATTTCCTGCTTATCCTTGGCTGCTCGGGGTGTTGGCTGCCGCACAGGTTTCTCTCTAGCGGGCGAGCATGTGCGGTGCAGGGGCGTCTCACTGCAGGGGCTTCTCTTGTGGAGGAGCACAAGCTCTAGGCACGTGAGCTTCAGCAGTTGCAGGGCGCAGGCTCAGTAGCTGCGACTTGCGGGCCCCAGGGCACAGGCTTTGGTAGTTGGGGCACAGGAGCCCATTAGTTACAGCTTGAGGGCCTTGGAGCGTGCAGGCTCAGTAGCTGGGGCATGCAGGCTTAGTTACAGCTTGAGGGCCTTGGAGCGTGCAGGCTCCAGTAGCTGGGGCACGCAGGCTTAGTTCCAGCTTGAGGGCCATAGACCGTGCAGGCTTCAGTGGCTGGGGCACGAAGGCTTAGGTGCTTGCAGCACGTGGAGTCCTCCCAGACCAGGGATCAAACCAGGCCCCCTGTACTGTCCAGGGGAGTCCCATCCACTGCACCACCAAGGAAGTCCTCAGGTATTTCTTGACCCACTACTCTGTGGCCAGGCCGCGAAATTCATGAACAAACAAAATAGACAAAGACTCTGCACATATGACACTCGCAGGCTGATGAGGCATTCCAGGTGCTGGCTCAGACAGTTCGCAATACTCTGTGCTGTGGATGCCCAGAAAGGAGGCTCGGAAGCCAGGCAGGCTGCCTGGAGGAGGGGGCATGAAACATAAGGCTCTGAAGGATGCATAGGAGTTTTCCAGGCAGCAACTCAGAGATTGCCCTGCCTGCCTGAGCAGAGGCTATCCTGCCTGCCCAGGCTGCTGTCTCCCCAGGATCCACTCCACTCTCACCTCTTCTCTTTCAGAATGCATGAACTGTACCCGGCTCAGCGACATGAGCGAGCGGCTGACCACGCTGGAGGCCAAGGTCAGATGTTCTGGGGATCCTGGGCCTAGGGAGTTGGAGCGGGAGGAGCTGGCATCAGCCCAGGGAGCCCAGCAGGCCTGAGCAGCCTGGTCCCCGGGGCTGGGTGCTATTTGGGGCCTCAGTGGCTCTGGGTAATTTTCTCTAGGCTGGGCCAGCCTCCTGGGGTGGGAGAGGGGAGTGGGATGAGTAAGGAACCCGAGGGTTCCAGGCAGCAGGCTGGTCTGGGTGTGGGCCTCGATGGCTAGGAGACCGGAAGCCCAGATGCTGACCCCTCGGGGAAAAGAGGAGGGAAGTCCTGTCCCCTCAGGGCTGCTGGCCCCCACTCGGGCTCCTCCTGGTCGTGCTTGGTGCTGGGCTCAGGAGCTGATGGAGGAGGAGCCGCCTGGCACCTGCGAGCTTTCTCCCTGTCTACATCAGGGGGCAGAGGGGTGGAGCAGCTCACCCCAGAGGCAGAGGGGCTCAGTGAAAGCCTGGTCATTTATCTGGGAGTGGCCCCAGGCAGCAGCAGCGAGGACAGGACTCAGGGAAGGGGAGGATGTGTGAGGTGCAGTTCCGCCTGGTGCCAGGGAGGCAGTGCAGAGCCCGCCTCGCGGGCGGCCTGGGAGGTGCTTCTGGGCCACACTCCCACCACGTGCCCTGCTGACAAGCCCCACCTCCAGACAAGCCCCACCTCCAGACAAGCCCCACCTCCTTCACCTGGAAAGCAGGCAGCGGG